>JXCR01141405.1:6206-19995 GCA_002079205.1 Phalaenopsis hybrid cultivar
GGTTAGCGTTCCGTTCGCTCGTCAGATTCGATCTCGATTAACCGTTTGATACACGCGGAAATGGATGCCATCCGTTCATCGTAACCGATCGCCATAACCCGAGAACCGTTTGTGTTCTAACCCAAAGATCTCCATGAATACTCAACCAAATTAAGGCCCAGTTTGGGGCAGCTTATAAGTACGGCGGCGTTTTCAAAAACGCCGCCGCACCGTTTGATATGCATGTCATGGATAGCCATCTTGGAACCATAAGACACCAAATGAGAACTCATTTTGAGTCTCCACATGTTGGTCTTTGCCATCTTAACCAAAGGATAAGGGCTTGGGACCCCCCATGCGAGTTCCCAAAGAGTTAAGGAGGTATGTCCAGTATATGTGATTTAAGGGTTTTGGGGTATGTGGGGAACTTGATGGGTTTGAGTTTGTGTAAGTTTGTGTGAGACCAAACCTGAACTACCCAGGATTGTTCTAAGGCCTGGTTAAACATATAGGAACTCACTCTTGAGTCTCTACATGTTGGTCATAGCCATCCCAAAATGACATTTGAGAGCTTGTGACCACTCAGGTGGGACTTCATAACAGGAGTCAATAATTTTTTTGAATTTCTATTTGGGGTATGGATTTAATTTACTAGTCCTCTAAGATAACCCATGTGAAAGTCTTAGGGCTAGATCATAGGCTTCTAAAGAGAAGAAATTGACCACATAAAATGAAGTCAAATGGACCCCAAATAGGTGTGGTGTGCTAGATAGACACGCCCACGTATCGTTGTTGACCGNAAGACTTATTCTCTTATACTAAATATCTTAATCTATAAAATTAATTTTCATTACAAAAATATTCATTTAAATCTACCATAATATTTAAATATTTACAAAATATAGTTATCTGAATTAAATTCACTACATAAAATCATATTAATAATTTTTGAAAATATTTAAATTGAGAACATGTAATAGTTAATCTTTTTCTTTCTCTCCCCCAAACTTAAATTTTTAAATATTTTGCAATTAATTCTATAAAATGTACCAGGAAGGAGAAGTAATTGAATTTACTAGCTACAACAACATCCTATCAAATTTATATGCATGCATAATCAGGATAGAATAACAACAAGAGTAAGTAAATTAAGCCGAAAACATGCTTGCAATAATATTAAACTAAAAGGAAGTATATTCAATTTAAAATTTCATTTTTCTTCCTAACCCCAAACTTGATTTTTACCATGTATAACATTTAATGCATAAAATATAAGTAGGAAGAAAAATAGTTTAGAAATTCTATCTACCACAAATTTCTATCAAAAAACATCTACAATTATTTATTATGATAGAAAACATGTAGTAGAAAGTAAATCTAAACTAAACATGCCAGAATTACAATTATTTATTACGATAAAAAACATGTAGTAGAAAGTAAATCTAAACTAGACATGCCAGAATGAAATTAACTAAACAAAGTTCTAACTAGCATAACATGTATCAGCATTGAAATATAAAAATGTTCTTCAATTCTTATAAATTATAACACAAACATAAACATAAACACACAAACAAGATAAATGAGGTCAATTCTTCATCCATCTCATATCATCTCACTAACTTACTTCCAATTTCTAATAGAATCCCTACACAAATATATTGGGTGCTTATAAATGATTTTATAGATTCTAATCCCAAAGACAAGATTATCCGTGATATATTGGTTCTCGAGCACCAACACCAGACATCACCATATCTCAATAATTAAGCACCTCTAACAGTTATAAGGATAGTGTAAGATCATCTACAAGTTACACATCAAATAGGTTCAAGACTCCTATCAAATGAAAACAAAGTTCGAGAAAAGAAGTAACAAAATTGAGATGGAACTATCGCTGTAAAAATTCATAATGTCTCTTGTAAAACTCAAGTCCGGGTGAGACCCGAGTTGTAGTGGACTCATCAATCCCACTACTACAAGAGAACATACAAGTCTAACCATAATAAGAATTTAATGAATCATCTCCCTCATGACACACAAAAAGCAAATCAAAACACTAACAATCCAAACATCTACCAAACATTAACTAAACAGCTCAATCCACACTAAAGCAAACACAATACAACACTAACAATCATGACTCTTAAGCATACTAAATCAAACAACACAGATAACTATGGGTTGCCTCTCATAAAGCGCTTGCTTTAACGTCGCTAGCCCGAGAAATGCTTCCACCAGGATAAAAATCCAATTAAGTAATCCTTGATCAATAACCAAATTTTTTCCAGATCCAAGGATTCCTACAAAGTCCTCTAATTTAAAATTTTCTTTCAGCTCTTCCTTTTCATATTGATTCATATCCTTGTTCCTCATATTTCTTTCTAGATCCAATATTCTTCTAGTAATTTTCTCAATTTGCATGTTAATATCATCCTTGAAATTTATAAGAAATGGATCTTTATATGATACTTCATGATCTCCCAAATTTTGGATCAGATTCTCTCTAGATAATTCAGATTCTAGATCAATATCTTCTATGTTACTCTTCTGTTTCAAATTATCTTCCAATTCTTCAGGAATTTCTTCCATTGATCTTTCAATTTCCTTGTCCTTATCTCTCAACTCAAAGCTCTTTTGAAACAAATCCTCGAATTCTCTTCTAAATATCAGTTCAATAATTTTAAATTGCTCATAATTCATTTCCTTAGGATTTATCTCAGAGTCACTAGGTAAAATCTCTGGGGGGTAACTGTTAATTGCATTAATAATCTGCCCCAGCATCAGAATCTCATTCATTTTGTTCGTATACCACGGAATATGCCATTCAGTGACTTTGAATAACTCTTTCATAGGAGATCTTTTACTGATTTCATCATTCAATTCAGGTTCATCTTGTGATTGAGTCGAATATGAAGATATAGAGACTGGTGGTGTATATGAATTCACCAAATAGATAGGCTTTAAAATTGTATGAGGTAAATTCATTTTAAGGTCATGAGATTTTTCAACAGATGGAATTAAAAGTTTACTATTTTTGGTAACGTCCATCATTTCACACCTCTCCTGAACATACATACAGTCTTCTTTAAACAACATTTTAGACTCATCATGAAAGCCCATTTCGATCTCATCTGTTAACTTACTCTCAAAACTTTTCTGGAAATAGTTTTTACTTAGATAATCAATTTCATCCATCCGAAAACAATCATCATCATTTCTCTCAGCTGGATATTTCATAGCCTTTAAAACATCAAAAGTGGTTTCATGGTCATTAATATTCATAGTTAACTTTCCTTTTTGCACATCTATCATAGCTTGTCCAGCAATAAAAAAAGGTCTCCCTAAAATAATGGGAATATATTTATCTTCCTCCATA
This sequence comes from Phalaenopsis hybrid cultivar, assembly GCA_002079205.1. Lineage (NCBI taxonomy): Eukaryota > Viridiplantae > Streptophyta > Magnoliopsida > Asparagales > Orchidaceae > Phalaenopsis > Phalaenopsis hybrid cultivar. Next base: position 9,565 of record JXCR01141405.1, read on the forward strand.
TCTAATACAATAAAGTCCATAGGAAGGATAAATTTATCCACTTTAACAAGCACATCTTCTATAATCCCTTTGGATAAATGATAGATCGATCAACTAACTGAAGAGTTATAGTTGTGGGAGAAATATCAGCTAAACCTAACCTTTTAAATATAGATAGAGGCATCAAATTAATGCTCGATCCTAAATCACATAAAGCTTTTCCACATAATCTTTTTCTAATTACACAAGGAACTATAAAGCTGCAATGATCTTTAAGTTTCCGAGGAAAATTTTTCTGAAGTATAGCGCTGCACTCCTCAATTAGTGCAACTGTCTCGTAATCCCCAAATTTCCTTTTCTTGTTTAATATCTCGTTCATAAATTTTGCATAACTTGGCATCTGTTTCAAAGCTTCAGCGAAAGGAATATTTATCGTTAACTTCTTAAGTACGTCCATGAATTTTGAAATTTTTTTATCCAATTCTTGGTGTCTAAGTCTTTGAGGAAATGGAGGTGGTGGTCTTTCCAAACTGATTTTAGTTGGAGATATTAATTTTTCCAAATCCTTAGAAACATGTTCTTNGTTTGAATGATTAACCAATCGGGCAGAGCATGATGTGGACACTTTCTTAGGAGTTTCTTAAATCTTTCCCAGGCTTCGTATATTGATTCCCCTTCATACTAACAAAATGAGATAATATCTTTTCTAAGTTTAGTAGTGATTGAAGGTGGAAAATACTTAGTTAGGAATTTCTGAGTTAATTTCTCCCAATTTTTAATAGATCTAGGTGCTAATGAGTATAACCACATTTTAGCCTTATCCATTAGTGAGATAGGAAAAAGCCTTAGTCTAACAACATCGTCTGACATATCGTTATAACAAAATATAGCACAAATTTCTATAAAATTTGATAAGTGTAAATAGGGATCCTCCAAAGGAGTTCCCCCAAACTGATTGTTTCTGCACCAGGTTGGATAATCCTCAGGATTTATTTCAAATGAGTTCAGCTTCTTGACAGGATTTTGTATACTTGAGTGAATTTCATCCATCGTAGGGTTTACGTAATCCCTCAATCAGGTATGATAATTTTCCAAGTTATTATTTTGAAAGTCTTACATTTCCATTTCTAGTTTTTTGAGTCCTCTTTGTATTTTATTTTTTAATTTTTTTCAATCTGGGGATCATAAGGCACAAGTCCTACAAATCTTTTGTTTAGTATATGCAACACAACAAATAATACATTAATAATTAAATAAATAATGGATGAAATATATTCAACACAATAAAACATTTTCACGAACACCTTATTTTTCATACAAACAGTTTTTTTTAACACTTTTTCATATAAAAACACTTTTCACACAAAACAATTTTTACGACATTACAATTTTCCAAGTCTAAGCCTAATTAACTCAACTAAAAATTCTCCTAAGGTTCTTACCGAAGCTTCCTCAACAATGGTGCCAAAAACTCGACAGTGACTTTTTATATACCTAAAAATACAAGAATTTGGCACCACTACTAGAAGATTTAAACCCTAGGTAATGACGCCAAAAACTTGATGCAACTTTTAATATGCAAGAATTTATTAGCCCAGATTTATATATTTATAATGATTTTGTAAAGTCACAATTTCAAACGCAAGTATATGTATCGCTCGAGTAATACAGGACTCTAGTGGAGTCCGTTTATCGATCCCACAGGGAAGCAAGGTAAGAAGTCCTTAGATAAATTCTAATATACTATTATTAGTTCTTAGTTTGCAATGTCGATTAAAATGATTTTTTATCTAGCAATTACTCCTAAATGCAAGTGTTAAATGTAAAGATAGTAACTATAACTAAATGCAAATATTAATTCTAAAGATAACCCTTTTTGGAAATTGATTTGGAGAATTTTAAGATATTAAAAACTACTATTCCTATGTAATGAATTGGATAATTTAAAGGAATGAGATGCACTAAATATTGTATGTGCCAAATAGAAGCAATCCTATTCTTTACTCTTTGGCCCAGGCATAAAGAACATTGACTAATCCTATGCTTGTTTACTGAATTTGTGGCTAGGCTGGGAGGATACCGGTGCTCACTTCAGAGCTCCCACGTTCCCCTCACCTGAGTGCTAACTTCTCCGCTTTAGTACTCAAATAATTAGACCAAATTGGTGATTTTAGTCTGTCACCCTAAAATCTCCAATTCTATGCCGATCAAAGTATATTTCCCTATTTATTTGCATTCAACTCCCATGCACTTAACCATCCATGGAATCTGAATGTGGTTCTACTATGTTGAGAATTACACAGCCCTCTCGGGTCTTAATGCAATTACAATAAATTTTAATACTACAACAGACCTTTATTTTAATGTAAATAAAGTGCAAATAAAAACGATCACATTGATAATTAAATTCACTTCTAACATGCATCACAAAATCCTAAACATGAATTCTACTCATTACAAAAGAAAAGTAAGACATAATCTTCTCATGTCATTATTTCCAAACAAGAAGAGAGAGTAAGAGAAGCCTATCACAAAGCACGAAGAAAACACAACGGAAACTTCATTTAACCAAAGCAAATCCACTAGATAAGTGTTTACAAAAATCAAAAGATAATGAAGAGCACAATACTTAGCTTTTTCCCTTTGGAAGAAAGATGAATATCTCTCCCACAAAGTCTCCCACCGATCCATGCAATGCTAGAACATCTCCTTACAAATTCTCTCAAAATCTCCTCTTCAATCTCTCCAAAAGGGTATAAATCTACATTTCTATTCCAAATCTAAAAACCCTTAACTTTCTCCACACTTTTCCTAACATTCCTCTCACCCAAATCCCCCTTTCTCTAACCTAAATTTGTTCTTTTAAAGTGTAGGGACGAAATATGAAGAGTTGTCACAAGAATCCTTTCAAAAAGCGTCCAAATACATTGAATTTCGACCCAAGACTGCCAAAAGTCGGTTTGTAGTCGTCCCGGGCGCCATTGGCAGGCTTGAAGGCGCTATCGGCGAGCTTTTATCTTTCATTTTTTGGTCTTCTTNAAGTCTCCTGCCGATCCATGCAATGCTAGAACATCTCCTTACAAATTCTCTCAAAATCCCTCTCCAATCTTGGTAAAAAACTACATTTCTACTCTTATTCTAAGAAACCTAAACTTTCTCCACACTTTTCCTGACATTCCTCTCATTAAAATCCTTTTTTTTCTAACCTAAATTCATTTTTTTAAAGTGTAGGGACGAAATATGAAGAGTTGCCACAAGCACCCTTCCAAAAAGCATCCAAATACATTGAATTTTAGCCCATAACCGTCTCGGGCGCTGTCGGCGAGTTTTTGTGTCATTGTTCGGTCTTCTCGGGTAAATCTCGCCGTTGGTGGGTAGACTGCGCAGCTCCACCGTTTCGCTCCGTTTTGCTCCGTTTTAGCTCCGTTTTGCCCCATTTCAGTTGCGTTGCGTTCCTAACAGATAGCCCTACAAAATAAGCATGAAAATAACCTTCCTTTAAAGTGTAATCTCATTCAAAAATATGCAAGAAGTGTAAACGAGATTAAGCATCCAAAGACTTATCGAAAGGTGATAGGGCAAAATTTCATTTCTTGCTCGTTTTTGCTCCAGTGTAAAAGTGATTAAGCATTGAAAGACTTATCAAAAGGTGACAGGGCAAAATTTCATTTCTTGCTCGTTTTTGCTCCAAATTGCACCGTTTTTGTTTCTTTTTGCTCCAATGACCATAATTCATCATACCTGCAATAAAATATTAAGAATACCCTTCTTTAAAGTGCAATATAATCAAAATCAGTGTAAAATAAGTATGAAAATCTCAACATATTTTCCTTTGGTAAAAAAACAGGGAATATTAACTTGAAAATTAGAGATCTCTGCCTAGAGATGGCCCCCTAACCTTGGAAAAATCAGGAGAGATACCAAGAAATAGAGACATTAAAAGCCCCATAGTCCCATGCCATAGTGAAATGTCTATGTAAATGGAGAATCCAAATAATAAAAACACTGTCTAATTAAATAAAAATCATACATGCATCAAACAAACATGAAACCATTTCCACATTGTTCTCCCCTGTTCATTGAGCAAGCGGGTATTTTTATTTTATTTTTACAAATTTTTTACACTAAGATATGGATTTTTGAAGTTTTGAGATTTAATTAAATCAAATAAAGCCCTATTTTTCTACTTATTCATGAGGCGCTGACTGGATCATAGGCAACTCCGAAAGGCCACGCGGCTTTCCGCCATTTTACACAACCTTCTGACTTCGCTGCCATGTGTCCCACTATTCTGTTCTATCCATCCTTTCGTCCCGCGCGATCCAGAGCGTCCATTCGATACATGCGAAAATGGGTGGAATCCCTTCATCATCCCCAAGTCCCTAGCATGAGAGCTGTTAAATTTTAAACCTTAATATCTCAATCGATACTCAACGAAATTAAGTGTGGTTTTTTCCTATCGACTCGTCTCGATGAGACAAACACATCCATATAGTTAATCAAGTCTTAAATTGAGTTTACGAGCATGGAGAATTAAAATAGGCTCGATTTGAGGTGAGAGTTTAATACCTTTGCCCAAGAGGTGTGGCCTCAATTGAGTGCTTCCAAAAGCTTTAATTGAGTCCAGAGAGCTCCTAGATGAAGCCTTGGGCCATGGTGAAATGCCTAGGTATGAAATCGATCGAGGCCGATTTGGGGTGTTGATCAAAGTTTATACTAAGGTGGTATAGTGATGGGGCTTTTATAGGAGATATTCTTTTCTCACTCAAGAGATGGTGTGGGTGCAATAAATTTTGACTTTGGTAGAGTCTAGAGGGATGTCCTATTTTGGGCTTGATTTTGAGCCCCAAAATTGAGCTCAAGCAGTAGTTTGAGGGCTGGTTGATGGTTGGATTGGACTCAAGAGGTATTGAAGTAGCTCTGAGAACAATTTGGCAGAGTCTCCCCAAGGAATTTCAGCCTCTCCCCTCTTGGTCGTGGAGGGTGAGTTTAAATATAGGAGGCCATGGTGGCTCTCAAGCCAAGTTGAGGTGTTTGAGATGTTTTCTAGGTTGAGGGCAGAAAGGCTCCAATGTCCATTTGGGTTGGTGCCACTTGGATGTGTTCAATTTTGTGTTTTAACCATATGGGCTCTCTTGGCCATTTTGGGCTAGGTTGGGTCAATATTTGCTTTAGTCTGTTTGAAATGGGTTTGGTTGGCATCCTATGGCTAACCAAAGTCAGGCGAGCCAGCTGAAATGGTGTGGAGAAGTCTCCATCAAAGTACAATTAGGCTTAAGCATGGTTTAGGGGAAACATGAGAAGGGTTAGACACTTTTAAGGGAAACATTAAAGGGGTTCTTCTTTGCCACTTTGGTCTTGATGAGATGACAAAGGTTTACATGGCTCACCTATGGCTTGGGGATGGTTTCATGACTTGTCCTTGGCTTAGCTAACTTTCATGAGAATAGATTTTGGATTTTATGGGACATTTTGGTGGATTTTTTTATGAGGCTTCATTTGGAACAATTTTGGCTGAATTGGAAACTTAGGGAATGATTTTGATTAAATGGATGATGAGGAGAAAAATTATCATGTGGGCTTTTAATTGAATCTTGGGCTTTTTGAATGACTTAAGGTCATGGGCTTTTAGAGTTGGGAGTGAACATGAGCTAAAATTTGGGTCAATTAAATGTTTAATTTTGTGTAGGGAGATTTCATGAAGAGTTTTGAAAAGGGTCTCAATTGATTGTGAATAGAATTGGAAGGGCAATTTGGGGGATTTGGACATATGCTCAAAATTGGGGCTTTTAGACTTGGGTGAAATCGGGCTTGCACATAGATTAAATTGGGCTTTTACTTGGTTTCAATTGGTATTAGGGATGTTGAATTTTGGTTTGGAATTGAGATTGGGCAAGATTGCAGTCAATTGGGTCAAGTTTGAGGCTAATTTAGGGAAATTGGGTCTTTAAGGATAATTTGGGGCTTTTGTAAAAATGGATCATTTTGGAGGTTCAAAATTGAAATTGGGAGTATTTGGGATGATTTTGGAATATTTGGAATTTTTGAAAATTTTGGGTCATGAAGGGCAATTTGGTAAGTTTTTACAATTTTGGGGGTATTTTGGGGATTTTGGAGATTTTGGCGATTTTGGAATTTTAGTAAATTTTGGTCAGCTTAGGTAGTGAGGAATGATTTGAGCTGACTTTTGGATAAATTTGGGTAGTTTGGGCAATTTTGATAATTTTTTGCAAATTTTGAGTTATAGGGGTATTTTGGTAATTTGGTGATTTTGGGCTAGAACTGACAAGTAAGTTATGAAACCATGTCAAACCAGTAGAAGCCATATAAGGACTCATTTTGGATTCTCAATATGCTGGTCCTAACCCTCTTAGCCAAGGGCTAGGGGTTTGGGTTCACCGATATGAGCTTTCCAAAAGGAGTCAGGAGACGAAATCGAAGGGTCTTAGGGTTTGGGTTGCATGAGAAAGTGTAGTGTGTGCAAGCTAACCTAACCAAGACCAAACCACCTAGGGTTAGTCCTAAGGCTTGACTATTTTATGGGGACTCACCTTGAGCTCGCTCATATTAACCCCACCTACTAAGTGTTAGAGGTTAGGACCAATGTGTAAAACTTCAAGTTGAGTAAACAAGGGTTTAGAATTTCTAATGGAGAGGGTTCCTTTTCTAATCCCCTAGGAATTATCAACAATAAAACTCAATGGCTAAACCCTAGGCTACTAAGGAGGAAAAAACTAGACCTCAACAAAAAGTGAGGTCAACAATCCAAACCTTCTCCTCCTCTTCCAATTATTTTAAGAGCCCCTTTTAAAAACATTTCCAAGCCTTATTTATAATTTCCCAAGAGGTGCTTAAGTGTCTCTTCAAAAGTGTCCATATTAAATGAATCCTCAAAATGGTGTCTAGAGTGCCTCTTCAAAAGTCTTCAAAACCCCCTTCTAACTGCCCCAAATCCTTATCTAAAGTCCCTTTTATCATTTCCAATGAAATTCTCAAGAGACACGAAGCACCACTTCATAAATTGTCCAAATCCGATGTATATTCTAGAAGATATGTTGAAAATTGTTTTTGGCGCTTAAGCACCAATTTTGGCGCCCTCCTCTCTATCTGGTGGCACCTAAGCATCATGTTTGGGAGCTTAAGCACCGGGCACCGGTACTTAATTGCTCGGTTTCGGCCCTCATGGCTCCGGTGTGGCCTGGTTCGACCCAGTTTACTCCAATTTTGGTATATTTTTGTTCCTTTTGCTCCAATCACTCAAAATTCTTCAATTTTATGTACCTACAACCAAAAACACATGAAAACATACCTTTAAAGTGCAATATCATTATAAAATATTTCATGAAATATAATACAGTTTTAGGCACATCAATTCCATGAATTAATATCATCCTTGGGTTGTGGGATTCCCTGATCTACTTGGTCCAGAGAGGCGGTCAAGCCAGCTACGACAGGATGATTCTTGTCAACAACCATGAGTATCATCATCCAAGAGATCATCTCAGAATTGGGTTGTAAAGTTAAAGTTGTGTTTAGAGATCTTTGTTCACTAACGTTTCATTTAAGTTTTAATGTATTTTTTTGGATTTTAGGGGTTTTATTATTTTCGGTTGCTTAAGAATTTTTAGCTTATTAAGAATTTTTTATGATTTGTTTTTAAATTTAAACTTTTATTTTGAAATGATCGGGTCAAGATCTCGTGGTTCTTTCCTCTCGACGTCATTAGGTTTGTGGTTAGATTAGTCATGAGTGACTGGAAGGTATTTCATTAGCAATAATGAGTTGCCTGCTCCGAGAATCCTTCTCAAGCTAGGATTCATTTTATGGTTTAAGTTTAAGTATTAGTGATTTTTAGGGTGAAATTTATGTCATGTCTTTTATGTTTATTTTTCATTTCAGCCCATGTCATCTCCGATAAAAGTTAAGTGTACCTCATTTTTATATGAGAGTTCAAACACTCCTTAACTTTGGTCACTTAAGTTGGGATAAGTTTGATTTAGGTCACTTTGGGTTATCTCGAGTTAAGTCAGGTTGATCCACCCCATAGTTTAGGTTAGTTTGAGTTAATTCGTGTAGATTCAGGCTTCAATAAGGTTGATTTGGGTTAGGTCCAGTTAAGCCAGGTTGACTTAATTATAGCTAAATTTGGTTTGGGTTAACCCGAGTTAGGTAGGCTTGACCCATGTTTAGTTAAAATATATTTTTAGCTAAATCAAGTTGTTTGATGTTTGTTTAGGTTAAACTGAGTGAGGTAGGGTTGACCTAAGATCAGTTAAGGTTGATTTGGGTTAACCAAAGTTAGGTTGGTTTAGCCCTAAGTTGATTTGAGTTAACCCGAGTTCGGTCAGTTTGTCCAAGGTTTAGTTAAATTGGTTTGGGTTAAACCAATTTAGGTCAGGTTGACCCAAGTTTGATTTAGGTTGGTTTGGGTTAGTATGAGTTGAGTTAAGTTGACACAGGTGTGGTTGAGTCAGTTTGGGTTTAACACAGTTAGGTCAGGTTGACCCAGGTTTAGTTTAATTTAGTTTGAGTTAACTTGGGTAAGGTCAGGTTGACCATGGTTGAGTTTAAGTTTGTTTGAGTTAGCCGAAGTTAGGTCAGGTTGACCCAAGTTGTGGTTAAGTTGGTTTGGGTTAATTGGTGTTAGGTCAGTCTGACCGAAGTTGAGTTTAAGTTGGTTTGAGCTAACCTACGATAAGTCAGGTTAACCCATGTTGAGTTTAAGTTAATTTGGTTGAGCTGAAGTTAAGTCGGGCTGACCCAGGTTCAATTAAGGTTGATTTGTGTTAACCCGAGATAGGACAGGTTGACCCTAAGTTGGTTTGGGTTAACCAAATTTGGGTCGAGTTGTCCTCGGTTTAGTTAAAGTTGGTTTGAGTTAACCCGAGTTAGGTCGAATTGACCAAGTTTGACATTAAGTTAGTTTGGGTTAACTCGAGTTAGGTCAGGTTAACATATGTTGATTTTAAAGTTGAAATTGGTGGGATCAAGTCATTTTCATGATTTGATATTATTATTTTCGAAGTAACGAAAATCAACTTGACAATTTAATCATTTTGGTTATAAATCGTACATATATGGTCTATCTGGTTTCTAAATAATTCAAGAAAAAGATTTATGATCTATGTTTTATGTAAAAAATCATACTTATTCAATTTAGAATTGGAGAAATCTAGAAAATTACAATTGACTTCCATATTTTATATTGTTATGATTATTCAAAGTAATGTTATGTGATCAAAAGGTTGAAAATTGAGACATGTTATTTATTACTCTAGAATGGATTATTAAATATTTACAAGTTAAACATATTATTTTTAACTTTTTCAGAGAAAATAAAATAGATAAAATGATATGATAACATTCTCATCAATAACAAAACTTAAGATATACTTCATTTGTCGTTAGACATCACATAGTAGAAATGCAACTTTCTAACATTTTACCCATGTGCATAAAAGAAAATTCTTCAAGAATTTATTTCTTAGACCAATTTACTTAGGCTTGATTTTTTTTTCTCAAATGATATCTTTGTTATTATAAGTAGTATTTCACAACCAAGCAACATATAATGTTGATTGTAGAAGTGATAGGAACATCTTATGATACAAAGAAAAAAAATTGATGTGATAAGTATCAATATTACATAACTCTTATTTGATCAAAGATTTATTTAATTCTTTGGATGAGTTGGTCTGTAAATATTCAAACGAATAGTTTAACGACCCTATCATTAAGTGGTTGCACCGGTCTTGCATTCGTTGCATAATCCTGTAAAAAGATAAATTGTAAGTGTTAATAGATTGCTTGCAAGAATATAAGAAAGGTAGCTTCTTTATTTTTCGGTCTCGAGAGAACTTACATCTATAGTAGCTTCTTTTAATAAATTCAGCTGCTTTGGTGATACAGTTCTTATCTATACAAAATGAGTATTATTTATATGTTAACAAAATTATATTATTTTATAAGCATTAAATTGAAGGTTGATGTTTACTTTATAAATGAGAAAAGACGAAAAATACCTTTTTATTGATAGTCCATGTGACATCTTCAGTGCATGGTGGAATAGTTATAGATCCCATCAANAATATTTTGGCCTTAATGAATATTTAGGCTTAATTAAAATGGGAAATGGGTAATTTTTTATATTAATTAACTCATTTGATAAAAAATGGGCTTAATTGGTAGAAACTCACTTCACTTTGCCAAATCATAAGATAAAAGAATAATTCTCATAACTATCAAAATTTTGAAAACTTCATTAGCATAAAATGACTTTTGAACTTAAGGGTATAATTCATAACTTTGGAAATTAATGATTTCACACCCTTATTTGATAATCAACATGATGTGTAAATGATCTTGATAATGATCACTTAAAGTTTTAAATCTTTTCAAAATTAATACGCATGTTTAATACACTCACTTAGGTCTTAAGGACTTAGTGGTGAA
>JXCR01141405.1:31758-81227 GCA_002079205.1 Phalaenopsis hybrid cultivar
GTTACTGCTAAATCCTGGAGTATAAGAAGGTCTATAATTAACATTTCCTTGGTTGGATGAATTTCCTAATGGGTTCACTGGGTAAAGGTCTATAATTAACATTTCCTTGGTTGGATGAATTTCCTAATGGGTTCACTAGGTTGTTCTCCCATTATTGATTTGTAGCAGAATTGTTATTCCAATTAAAATTTGGATGATTCTTCCAACCTGGGTTATAATAGTTCAAATAAAAATAGCATTTAAAGTCTCATACGAAGGTTGAACATCCACAAATTGCCCAGATGAATTCTCTTCCATCATAGTAGGTGTTGGAGAATAATTCATTCCATAATGATCTAATTTCTTTAAAATTGCAACAATCTACAAAGCTAACATAGATATTGCACAGAATCATGGATACTAGCCACTCTTTTAGGATTTACCCTTTCAGAGGGCCATTGAAAATTGTTGGTAGCCATCTCTTCTATATGAAATAAGCTCCATCAAAAGGTTTTGACATTAAAGAACCACCAGCCGCAACATCTATAATTGATTATCATCAAAAGGTTTTGACATTAAGGAACCACCAGCCGCAGCATCTATAATCGATCTAAGTGATCCCTATAATCCATTATAAAAAGTTTGAATTATCAACCAATCTGGTAACGAATGATGAGGGCACTTCCTAAGAAGATCTTTAAATCTCTCCTAAGCTTCATATATTAACTCTCCATCAATCTGACAGAACGATGTATATTTAAATCTCTCCCAAGCTTCATATATTGACTCTCCATCAATCTGACAAAATGATGTTATCTTAAATCTCTCCCAAGCTTCATATATCTACTCTCCATCAACCTGACAAAGCGATGTTATGTCATTTCTAAGTTTAGCAGTTTTGGATGGAGGGAAATATTTGGATATAAATTTCTATGAAAGTTCTCCCCAAGTTCTAATAGATCCAGGTGCTAACGAATTTAACCACATCTTAGCCTTATTCCTAAGTGAAAAAGGAAAAGTCTAAGTCTAACAACATCGTTTGAAATTCTGTGATATTTAAAGGTAGCACACAGTTTTAAAAAACTAGCGAGGTGTACATTAGGATCTTCTTTTGGTGTACCTCCAAATTGATTGTTTTATACCATTTGGATAATAACAGGTTTAAGCTCAAATGAATTAGCAGCTACATTATGATTTTGGATAGATAAGTGAATTTCATCTGCTGTAGGATTTGCATAATCTCGTAAAGGTCTAGGTTGGTGTTCATTATCTATTCCTTGATTGTTCCTTTCATTGTATTAGAATTTCTAGGTTCTCTTCATAATCTTTTAATTTTTCTAACAGTGCGTTCTAATTCCGAATCGTAGGGTATAAGATTTTCAGGTCCAAATTTTATGGATACAACTTGAAATCAGTATACAGAAAACAGTTAACTAAATATGAAATTTAATTGCAATTCAAGTAAAAATTTTCTAATAATCCTAATTTGTCTGTTAGTCTAATTATGATTCTTGTTTACTCTCGGACAACGGCGTAAAAAACTTGACAGTGACTTTATATATGCTTAAAAATATAAGTATTTAATAGTGCTGCTAAAAAATTTAATTCCTCAGTAACGACATCAAAACTTAATAATAGTTATAGATTCGATAAAGTTGAATATATAAAATATTCAATAATGGTAAAGTCACACTTATCAACGCAAGTATACGTATCGCTCAAGTAATATAGGGCGCTAATGGAGTCCTAGATATCAATCCCACAGGAAGTAATATTAGAATTACGAACTAAGATTTTAGAAAAGCAATACTTAATCACAACAACTTAATTCAAATTGCTTATCTGTCACTAATAGACAATTGAAATAAATATGTAATTCTAATAACTCTTAAATAACTAATTATACTAAATAAGTTTTTAATGTGATATTCAATATATAAGCACATCATTCTCATTGTCAAAAAATTATAGTGATTGGATAAAGTGAATCAGTTCAAATTGTATGTGCCAAACAGGAGCATACCTATTCTTTACCATTTGGTCCAGGTATAAAGAACATTGACTAATCCTATGCTTATTTACTGAATCTGCGGCTAGACTGAGAGGATACCAGCTCTCACTTCGGAGCTCCCACGTTCCCCTCATATGAGGGCTAACATCTACATTTCAACACCCAAACAATAGTACTGAATTGGAGATTTTAGTCTGTCACTCTAAAATCTCCAATTCTACGTCTGATAATTTTATTTCTCTATTTTTTTACACCTAACTTCCAAGGGCTTTGACCTCCCTAAATCTTGGATGTAATATTCACTTTAGTTGTAAAACTCAACATATTTTAAACAAATCAATTGGCAAATTGAAAGTAAATTAAGATCGAAGTGAAAGGATTATCACAACTTCTTTAATATTTTCATGGCTCAACTAATTCAAATCACCATTTCATAAATCTCAAGACAAGGAGAAAGACAGAGAAAACTACTCAGAACTAATGGAGAAGACACAAAAAAACTTGGAATTCATATATAAAAGCAAAGTCATATAAACTACAACAAGTAATAAACACTTATCTCTAATTCCTCTCCAAGCAAACTCCTCAAAGTTTCTCTGAATCTCTTCCTTTCTTTACAACACACAAAATTCCTCTTCAAAGTGGCAAGGAGGAAGAAATCTCTCACTTTCCTTCCACTCTTACAATCTCTCGAAGAATTTCTCACATTTAGACTCTCTAGTAAACTCTCTATACACTACTGGAATCTCTCTAACCTCCAGGACCTCTTCAATTTTTGGCCAAAATCTTTTCTTTTAAGTTGTGGATGAGTTTTGCGAAGAGTTGCCTAAGCATCCCTCCAAAATTCATCCTCATCCAATGCATTATTGGACATAACCGCCGATCTCGCCGTCGACGGCCTCGAGGGCGCCATCGATGGGTCTTCTACATTATTAAATCTGGAGTCTTAGGAAATTCTCGCCGTCGGCGCCGTTGGGCTCGCTGTCGGCGCCCTAGTTCAAATCTTCCCATTTTGGTCGTTTTTGCTCCAAATTCGCTCCTTTTTGCATCTTTTTACTCCAATGACCCTAATTCATCATTCCTGCAACAAAACTTCAAAAATACCTTTCTTTAAAGTGCAATATCATAAAAAATAATGTAAAATAGGTATGAAAATCTCAACATATTTTTTTTGGTCAAACCTAAAATAATTTTCTTAAGGACATAAGTTTTATTTTGATTGAGTTATTAACCTTTATTTAAAGTGCAATATCATTAAAAACAGTATAAAATAGGTATGAAAATCTCAACATATTTTCCTTTAAAAGTGCAATATCATCAAAAACAGTATAAAATAGGTATGAAAATCTCAACATATTTTCCTTTGGTAGGGTTAGTCCTAAACTTCAAAAATACCAGGGTTAGTCGTAAGGTTTGACCATCCTATGGGGGACTCCACTCGAGCTCCTCCATATTGACCCCACCTACTAAGTGTAAGAGATTAGGACCAATATGTGGAACTTCAATTTGAGCAAAGAAGAGTTCAGAATTTCTATTGGTGGGGTTCTTTTTCTAGTCCTCTAGGGATAGTCAACAGGAAAGTCCTATGGCTAGAACCTAAGCTACTAAAGAGGAAAAACTAGACCTCAACCAAAAATGAGGTCAACAAGAACCCTATCCACTACTAGCTTCCCATTGAGACTTGCCTCTTGGGCTCATTTTCCAGGGGCATGGTAGCTTCTCATTGAGTCTTACCACTTAAGCTTGAATTTTAGGAGTATCGTATCTTCCCGTTGAGTCTTGCGTCTTGGGCTTGACTTTTAGGGGCATGGTAGTTTCTCATCCTCAAGGGGGCTTTCTACACAAAAACCTTTCATGAGAAAATAAGAAAATGTCACTGAAATGACATTTTAAAGCAACATGAAAATTTTGCTAAAATAAAATTAAGAGTTTATAAGTCATTCTTTTACTCAGATAAGATGAGTTGGGGTTATATTTCTCATTCAAAAACTCCAATGATTCTTGTCTGGTTCCCCTCACATTGTTCTTGTAAGTAGTGACCCAGGTGACCTTGGTGTATTAGACATTCAATTTCTTACTTTAATTGAAAACATCTTTATGTTGAATGTCCTTTTGCTCGGTGGGAATGACAATATTGAGACTGATCTCCACCATCTATATTTCTTAACGGCTTCGACCACTTAAGAGTCTCTAGATCCTTGATTTCCATTAAAATGTTAACACGTTACGTGTTGAGTAGCGCGTTTTATTTTTTTGATCATTGCTCATAATTCCCCTGTGGTCTAAACTTTTTTTGTTGTGAGATTTGATTGGTATCCCTAGCGTTATTCTTGTGCTTGCACCCCAATCGCTCAAATTATTCCTTGTGAGCAATGATGGCCTCATCCAGAGATTTGTGCCTCAACATGATGAACAAGGTCAGCATAAGAATGAACTATTTCCCACATCAATGATGAGTAAAAGGGTCCTAGGCGGAGCACCCCAAGGAAGACTTCTCTTAGTAACTCTAAATCTACTACCGGAATCTAACGGGCTTCAGTAGAGAATTTGCGGAAGTAGTCCTTGAGCGACTCTCCTTCACTTTTGTGAATTACCGAGAGATGGGATGAATCCTTGATGTTCTTTTGATTTGCGATGAACTGCTCTGTGAACAGACTGGCGAGCTCATTAAAGGTGTTTACAGTGTCCCTCAATAAAGAGTAGAACCAGATTTGAGCTTCTCCTTTAAGAGAAGTCGGGAGCACTTGGCACAGAAGCGCATCAGAGGGACGTTGAATGTGCATAATGGTTCAATAATGATCAATATGCTCGTAGGGGTCGATTATCCCTTCATATGTATCGATGTTCAGAAGCTTGAAGACTGTTGGGATGGGGTGTTGGAGGACTGCATTAGCTAAGGGAGAGGATTCATGTATGTTACAGTGAGTGTAGAAGCGATCCTTTTTCTCTAGGGGAACTCTTCCTAGACGAGGCATCATAGTTTGTTACAAATGACATCATCTGGAATGACAAGAAGATGTGGTGATGTCAGGTGAGCTGCACGAGATGGATAAGTGGAACTTGCAGTATCTAGGAGTTCAGCATCACGATCTGAAAGGGAAAGTGTTCCTTCTTAAAGAGGCGGGCCGGTACAAGTTCCTTCAAGAAATATGTTTCTCGTAGGTCGTGGAGTTAATGGTAAACAAATGTCATCAAATGGTGTAGGCAACGGCTATTGAGCCCCACGTAGAAGTTGTAGGATCTCTAGTTGAGACTCCTCCATTCTGCGCATTCGATCTTCTATAGAAGGACCTGAAATGCCTTTGTTGGCAGGATAGCGTCTTCTAGGGTGGGAAGATAAAGAAGCATGCCGCCCTTGGCTTTGTGACAGCTCCCTGAAGCGATGGGTGTAGGAGCAGGATGCTCCATTTTCACAAATATTGGGTCTAGTGGCCATGTAGTAAATCGCGTAAGTACTTTATTTGTGGGATTGAAACTTTCCCATAGACGGCGCCAAGCTGATGTGTGCTAAAAAAATTCATGGCGGTAGAGTAATGGATTATCTTATTGGCATTGCACAAGGATTCAACACACACTCAGATGAAAAGGAATCAACCTGTGATGACACCAAAAGTTTTTACGTGCAAAACCCGTAAAGGGAAAAAACCATGGGGTCTGGCCCAATTATAAAAATCCACTGTAAGTTGATGATTACAGAGGCCCCTTGTCTCACAGATGGAAAAGAGTTACTAGATTTTCCAAAGTACAATGACTAACGACGTCTAGTTAGCGATAGTCGACGAAGGTCGGCGATGATCGACGATAGTCGACGAAAATTGATGAAGGTCAACGGTGGTCGACAGAGGTCAGTGGTGGTCGACGACAGTCGATGACGGTCGATGGTGGACGACGGAGCTCAGCGGTGGTCGAAGTTGGTCGGCGATGGTCGACAGAGGTCGGCAGTGGTTGCTAACAGTCAGTGGGGGTCACCGACGATCGATGATGGCAGGGATGATGTTGGACTTAAGCTCCTTCTCAAAGCTTCAAGTTCTCTCTTTAGCCTCCTCCCCTCATGTGAGGGGTGGGGCTATATTTATAGTGTTCTGGGTGTAATTAATACAGGAATATGAATCATTTTGATCTGACGGTTTGGAGAGCTTCCCTCGATCGAATGACATTTGCTGGACATTTGAGTACCTTAACAATATCAAAATTGAGCAATCTTGGGCTCGTTGGATTTGTCTTATCAAGACACTCGATTCGACTATAAACTCGTTGAATTCGACATTTGTTTGATCTTTCAAATGTGTCTGAAAATCTTCCAAGAATGATTCAATTGCTTGATTTGGGCTTAATTTGACTTGTATTGAAATAACCTTGATATCATTGGGTCCTTCTCATCGAGCGGGTTAGTTTGATTATAAATTTACTGAAATCGAAGCTCTAGATGACTTTTTATCAAGATTTAAATGTTTCTTGCTCAAAAGGTTGCCTCGAGATTCGTGACGGAAGATGAAAATTTGTTGGTGGCGTATCAATTATTTTATTAGATAACATGCATATGTAATGAAATTAACTATGCTTCATTCAAATCCTCCTGAACAATACATAGGATTCGCTTCCTATCATGCATAGTGAAGACGAACAACACATCTCATGGAAGGACTATGAAATGTTAATATGCTTCTACAATTTTAAGGCGAAACTTTTAAAATAAGATTTTTTAAAATTGACATATAAAAAAATTTGAGGATCTAAAAAATCGTCAAGTCAACGACAACTTTGCTGCTGATGTGGCAAAGTCATCCAGTCATTGGCAAAGTTTGCTACTAACACGACAACTTGTAAAAAAAACTTTTTTTAAAGGGTTGTATGTCACACTCCTCCAAGTTCAAAGAAATTGGCAAGACAACCATAATATGAAATATTCTAAAAAAGATCAGATGGATGAGAGCAATCTAAGTAACTATAGAAGACTTCACCACATTCTAAAGAATATTAGAAGGAAGCTCAGAGGATAACCCAAGAATAACCTAGAAAGATCTAGGGCTATGTATGTATGTAAGAGAATGGTGTGGAACTATCTAGAAACTAGAATATTTTAATGTAATCTTGAAAATTCCCTTAGACTTGGAGGGGACTATAAATAAGAATCTCTCCATCTAAGGTTTCTAAGCATTCAGGTGTTGTAACCACTTGATTTTAGTAAAGTGTTTCTTTCTCTAATACTTGTATCTATTCTTTTTCCAAGATTCTTTTATGCTTACAAGTCCAAGCATTATGAGAGTTAGGCTAATTTAGTGCAAAGGAAGAATACTAATGCTGCATGGGTGACTTCAAAAAAGTTAGTCCATGATAGTTAGTATCAAAGTCTTGTTTCGAAGATATGACAAAGAGCGTAAGAGAGTACATAATGGAGTTTGAAGTCACTAATGTGGAATTAACTCAACAAGAGTGAGGTAATCTGAATCAACAAGATTTAGCTACATCCAAACCAATTGGAAGGTCCAAGGAGATCATGCACGACTTTGATTCACACCTTACTCGGGTGGAAGAGGCAGTGAATGGTGTGGAGGATCAGATAGTGGATCTTAACCAAAAGGTTGATGGACTCAAGAAGGAGGTAAATGCAATCCATTCGATGATCAGAGGCATGATGCTCCAATTGGAGGAGTCCTTAAGAGACCAAATGGCTAAGATACGGGAGGACTTTATGGGGGAGCTCCGGGTTATACGAAGCGCCCATGAAGATGAGATGAACGGCGTACGTGCTAGCTTAGAGGAGATGTGTGGAAACATTTCACTATGCAAGAGAGCACTAGTGATATCCACCAGCAGTCATACTTTCAAAGAAAAACACATCGAAGCACCAAAACCTTAGATTTTTGGGGGGCATCGCAACCCAAAAGAAGTAGACAACTTCCTACGGGGACTCGATCACTACTTTGGAGCCATGGGGGTTACGAATGAAGGGGCAAGCATACAATTTGCAACCTTTTGTCTCTCATACATCACTATGCTTTGATGGAGAAGAATGTGTGGAGACATCGAGAAAGGTATGTGCACCATATCCACCTTTGACGACTTCAAAAGGGAGCTAAAGAGGCAATTCTACCCCAAGAGTGCGGAGGATGAGGCTAGAGTTTGATTACGAAGACTCAAGAAGACATAATTGATTCGGGAATATTTTAAGGAGTTTACTAGCTTGGTCCTTAAAATTTCAGACATATCTGACAAGGATGCTCTATTCAACTTTATGGATGGACTCCAACAGTGGGTGAAGACTGAGCTTAGAAGGTGTGAAGCACAAGATCTTGCTACTACCATCACCATCGCAGAAAGCTTGCCTGACTATACAAAGGAGTCTACAAAGCTAGGGGAAAAGAAGAGTAACTATGTTAAAAGCAAGGAGACTAAGATCAATACAAGGAAGAGACCCTTCATAAATCAACCCCATCTAAGGCAAAAGACAAGGGGAAGTCTAACAATAATAACAAAACCAAACCACACTACAACTGTTTTCTTTGTGGAGGACCTCATTGGGCAAGGGATTGCCCTCAGAAGAAGGCTCTGAACTCTCTCCTTGCAAGCCATCAAGAGGAAGAAAAAAGCATAATGACATCATAAGTAGGAACAATGCAACTACTCAACGTGGTGCACTCCTCTACAAAAACCTCGTCAAAAGGACTTCTCTTTGTCGAGGTGATTATAGATGGGACATCTAGTACAGTAATGATAAATACGGGAGCTTCTCACAACTTCATCTCTATTGAAGAATAAAAGAGGAAGGGTCTGCATGTAACTAGAGGAGGGGGCTCCATCAAAGCTGTCAACTCAGCGGCTAGGCCAATCCATGGAGTGGCCAAAGGAGTGAAGACCTGTGTCGGAGATTGGTCAGAGACATTGAATTTCTCCATCATTCCAATGGAAGATTTTATGGTAATCCTTGGCCTGGAGTTCTTGCATCAAGTGAGAGCATTCTCAATACCATTTTTCAATAGCATGTGCATCATGGAGAGCAACCAAACTTGCCTAGTACCGACAACAAGGGCTGGGAAAAAGAAGCCAAAATGCTATCTATCATTCAATTCAATAAGGGCATCCTACGAGAGGAGGAGAGCTACTTGACTGTTCTTCATGACCCCGATGAAGAATTGAAGCCCCAAGAAGGCATTCCAAGAGAAGTGGTGGTAGTACTGGAAGAGTTTAAAGATGTTTTACCACCAAAATTACTATAAGAACTACCACCAATAAGGGAGATCAATCACCATATTGAGCTGGAGTCAAGAACTAAGCCACCAACAATTGGAGCTTACCGTGTGACACCTCAAGAGTTGGCAGAGCTGCATAAACAATTAAAGGAGTTGTTGGAGGTAGAGCTCATCCAACCATCTAAAGCCCCATATGATGCCTCAGTTCTATTTCTGAAAAAGAAAGATGGTTCCCTACATAGGTGCATAGACTACCTAGCTTTAAACAAAATTACTTTGAAGAACAAATACCCAATTTCCCTCATCGCTGATCTTTTTGATCAACTGGGGAGTGCAAGGTACTTCTAAAAATCGGATCTTCAATCAGGCTACTACCAAGTGAGGACAACAGAAGGAGTTGGACTGAAGACCACTTGTGTGACAAGTTATGAGTTATTTGAATCTATGGTTATGCCTTTTGGGCTAACCAATGCTCATGCTACATTGTGAACCTTGATATACAAACTATTTCAACCATACTTGGATCAGTCTGTTATTTTCTACTTAGATGACATAGTGGTGTATAGCAGAACACTCCATGATCACCTGAGACACCTCAGAGAATTATTCAAAGTACTTAGAGGAAATAAGTTATACATCAAAAAATAAAAATGCTCATTTGTCAAACAAGAAGTGATATTCTTAGGACATAAGATAAAGGATGAAAAGATTATAATGAAAGAAAATAAGATCATGGCCATCTAAGATTGGGAGCATCCTACCAAGGTACATGATCTAAGATCCTTCCTGGGGCTTGTAAACTACTATCGACAATTCATAAAGAGCTATTCTAAAAGAGCTACTCTGTTTATGAGCCTACTCAAGAAGAATAAGTCACGGGAACAAAATAACGGGTGTCATGAAGCATTTAAAGACCTCAAGAAGGCAATCATTGAAGAGACCATACTTAGCTTTCCTGGTCACACTAAAGAATATGAAGTGCACATTGATGCTTCTGACTTCACTGTAGGAGAAGCACTCATGCAAGGCGAACACCCAATTGCCTATAAAAGATGGAAACTTAATGATACTAAACGTCGCTACACAGTCCGGGAAAAGGAGATGAAGGCCATCATACATTGCCTTAGAGTATGGAGACACTACCTACTTGACTCTAAATTCTTGGTTATGATAAATAATATTGCCACCAACTACTTTCAAACCCAAAAGAAGCTAAGTCTGAAGCAGGTAAGTTGGCAGGAATACTTGGTGGAATTTAATTGCATCTTGTAGTACAAGTCGGGAAAGGCCAACGTAGTAGTAGACGCACTAAGCCGAAAAGCAAAACTTGCAAGTATTTCATAAGTCTCTAGCTCCCTCATAAGCAGAATCAGAGGAGGGTTGAACTATGATTCACAAGCCCAAAGTGTTATCACTCTGGTGAAGGAAGGAAAACCCAGAAAGTTCTGGATAGATGAACATATCAGCTATATTAAAGGTCGGCACATCTACGTACTAAGGTGGAGCAATGTAAAAAAGGAGCTTATCAAAGAATATCATTACTCTTTATGCGCAGGACCATAAGGTATGAAGCGAAGCCTGACACTTCTAAAAATAAATAATTATTGGTCAGGGATTAAGGATGGGGTAGAAGAATATGTTCGCACTTGTCTTATTTTCCAACAAAACAAAGTTGTCCTTCAACAACCAGCGAGTTGTTGGAACCACTACCACTACTCATCCCTCAGAGACCACGAGAGAGCATCTCTATGGACTTCATCTCTAACTTGCTAAAGTCGGATGGATTTGGAAGCATCATGGTCGTGGTGAATATATTTAGCAAGTATGCAACATTCATTGCTGCTCCCACTGACTGTACTACAAGAGAGGCTGCAAGGTTCTTACTTAGCAACGTAGTAAAGCTATGGGGAATACAACAAAATATTATTAGGATCGAGATCCTCACTTCACTGAGAGATTTTTGACCAAACTATTCAAGATGTTAGGGTTAGTTATAAACTTTACTACAAGCTTTCATCCTCAAAGTGATGGACAAACTGAGGGGATTAATGCCCTCTTAGAACTATATTTGCATACTATGGGAGTGCAAATCAACAAAATTGGGTCAAATTGCTGGATGTGTCGCAATTCACTTTCAATTTACAAACAAGCAAAGCCACCAACAAGAGTCATTTCCAGATAATCATGGGACAACAACCCATGACTCCCTTATCCCTTACAACCAACTGTTAAGAAAAAGTCTAGCAGCCTTCAAGTTTTCCATGTCTTGGATTGAGCAAAAGAAGCTAGCTTGAGCAACATTACACAAAGCCACAAGTAAGATGAAGAAGTGGACAGACAAAAAGCGGTGACATATTAAGTTTAAAGAAGGAGACCTAGTCGTTGTAAAACTTCTACCCCAACAATTTAAAACATTTTGAAAGGTGCATAAAGGGTTGTTTCGAAGATATGAAGGGCCTTTCGAGGTAATGAAATAAGTGGAAAAGGTCTCTTAGAAACTTAGCCTTCCACCAAAATTAAAGATACATCTGGTCTTTCATATAAGCATGTTGAAGCTCTATCATGAAGACATGAAAGACCCTTTAAGAGAGATTTCCAAGCGAGCACCTACAGCCGTAATCACTTTCTTTGATAAAGAAGTTGAAGAGATACTGGCTGATAGAGTGATCAAGCGACAAGGGGTACCAAACTACAAGGAGTATCACATCAAGTTGAGAGGATTACTTGTAGCGAAGCAAGTTGGGAGCACAAAGACACACTATGACAATTCAAAGAAAAGATCAAGTAGTATTAGAAAAATGACACAATGAGGGCATTGCAAGCTTAACTGGGGGAGAGTTTCACGCTCTGCCAAGTTCAAAGAAATTGTTAAGATGACAATGGGATGGAAAATTATAGAAAAGACCAGATGAATGAGAGCAATCCAAATAACTCAGGAAGATTCTACTACATTATAGAGAATGTTACAAGAAAAAACTCCAATGATAACTTAAGAATAACGTAGAAAGGTCTAGGGCTATGCATGTATGTAAGAGAATGTTGTAGAACTATCTATAAACTAAATTATTCTAATATAATCTAGAAAATTCCCTTAGACTTGGAGGGAACTATAAATAGTAATCTCTTCCCCTCATTTGGATTCATCCAAGGTTCCCAAGCATTCAAGTGTTGTAACCACTATTTCTAGTGCAGTGTTTCTTTCACCAATACTTCTCCCTATTCTTCTTCTAAGAGAGTTTTGTACTTACTAGTTCAAAAGTTGTTAGAGTTAGGATAATTTAGTGCCAAGGAAGAGCGCTAAAGCTACACGGGTGACTCGAGATAAGTTAGTCCGTGACATGTAGCCTTATTTCGGTCCTACAACTAAATAGCATAAGGTGATGTAAAAGTTTTCATGAGTTGAAGTTATTTATTTTGGGAAATTTACTTATATTCACACAATTTTTATATATTTACCTACACGACAACTATAATTTGATATTTATACATATAACAATTTTGGTATTAGAAATGTATGCATAAAATGGTATATTTCACATTTAAAAAAAAAAATTCACCAACATTTTACAATTATATATAGTTAAGTATTGTTTACACTATCTTTTATAAAGAAATCAAATTGTTATATATGTAAGTACATTAAAATTAAGTGTTTTTCAGAAAAACAAATGCATCCTTATATGTATAAATAATTCAATTATATATATATACTATGTATTTATATATGAAACACCTAAACTTTATCTTTTACAATAATACCATCCATATATTTCATATCATATAAAAGTTGAATTATTTTAATTTTTAAGAGTGAAATACATACTCATCCATAGCTGGGGGGGTATGTTTGTAAAAAGTTAAAATATAGATGCGAGATATGTAAATACATAAGAACTGCATGATACGCATGCAAATCTTCTTTGAATCAGACATGTCAGTTCCGANTATGTTTGTAAAAAGCTAAAATTTAGATGTGAGATATGTAAATACATAAGAACTGCATGATACGCATGCAAATCTTCTTTGAATCAGACATGTCAGTTCCGATGTTGATAAAACATGATTACCAAAGCATAGATAAGACTTTGCCGACGAAAAGAATAATTAAAAAATATATAGAAAAGATTGTAAAAGGTGCTGTAAATATTAAATAACTATATAATAACTTAGTTTTTTATCACCTAGAGCCCACATTTTAGGTCGATGCTAAAAAAAATTTATATGATTAATTATATGTTAGGCAGATGCATTTCTCCTATGGGACTGACTATTCGTCAATGTGGAGATTTGTTAGGTATATGTATTTCTCCTAAGGGACTGGCTATTCGCCAAGGTGGAGATTTGTTAAGTATGACTCATATACCAGATTTTGGAGTCTCTTGAAAGTAAAGAGGTGTGTCTCTGAGAGATAAGTGGGTTGAGGGGAGCGAGAGCGTGTTAGTAATTTTATCTATGGGTTTATCTATATATATAATGTGTAACCCTATGGGTATATACTTGACTCCTCTGAAATAGGGAAATATGACGCTCCGCTCCCGAGGACGTAGGCATCTTTGCCGAGCCTCGTTAAATCTTAGTGCGTTCTTCTAGATTTGTGTCGATTCTTTTTTTTCTTCGTCCTAAATTTCTCAACAATTGGTATTAGAGCGAGGTTCTAGGGCAGAGAAGAAAACCTTGGCAGCGCAGGAAGTAAGAAAAACGATTTGGGGATTTGGTAGGAGAAATTTGGGCGGTTTTGCAGTAGTTCCTCGGACGAGCTCTAGTTTGCAGGCGCGATCGACACAATAGTTCTCGTGAAGCAGTTCTGCGCGCGACCAGGCAAAAGGCGAAGGAGACTCGAAGGTGTTTCAGCGAAGGGCGGTTCGACACATAAAATATTTCTGCCAGGCTTCACGTGACAACAGACAGGCGAAGCAGATCATTCCCCAATGAAGCAGATCGTTCGTAGGAAGAAGATCGGGCCAAATTGTTGGCAATCGGGCGAGATTCGAAGCAAGTTCGCGTGCAGTTCACGAAGCTTTGCGAATAAAGGGCTTCGATTGCGAATCACGACAGTTTGAATTGCAACAGAGGAGCAGTTCGCGATCGGGGGGGGGGGGCTTCTTCTGCATGAGCAGTTCGCAGGTTTTTGCATAGCGTTCGCGGAGTTCGCATGGCAGCCAGTCGAGAGGATTTGCGATTCGTGACACTTCAGGGAGGATACAAAAGTTCGCGACATTTTGACGCAGAGGAGATTCACGACACTTAGAGGAGTCCAGCGAGGAATCGCAGAGACGCATAAAGCAATTCACCAAGAAAGCTCTGTGGCACACGCAAAGCTTTCGCAAATAGGTGTGATTCTACGAAGAAGTGCGAGGAGGTTGTTGCGAACAGGCGCGAAGCAGAGGAGTTTGTGAATCACCTATGCGAGTTGCGTGCGGAAAGGAGTTCCCGCGGGAGTAAGACAAATTCTGTAGTTTGTGCGGACGAAGTAGTTTGCAAATTTTGCGGATTGTTTGCAAGGTAGACGAATTGGGCTCACGAGAACGAACAGGTGTGAAGCAGTTCAGATGAAAGGCTGCGACAGTTCGACGAGTTCTGCTTTGAGAGTTAGAGGTGTAGTCGCGGGTTCGCTTGACAGGCAAAGACGGCTTTCACGCTTCTGGTTCATAGAAGAAATTACGACAGGTGGAGTTCGAGGAATTCCAGTAGTTTGGGGATCTGAGCAGGAACTGAGATGAGCGAATCGCGGTATTCACGAATTAGGCAACAAGTTCGGTTCGGCCGAGGCAAGCTGCAGAAGGAATTCCAGATCAAGGTTGCACGAGAAGAGGCAGTAGAGAGTTCGCCAGTTTCATAGAGGCGAAGAGTTCGGTGGTGTCCGACCAGTGGAGTTCACAAGTTTGTCGCATGAGGATTTGCGATGGGTGGAGTTCGGCAGAGTGCACGCGAAGTGAGCAGGTGCTATTATTTGCGAACAGTGGTTTCACGGAGGTATTTCACGAAGGGTTTCGCTCGCGGGACAGCTGGGGTAGCAGTTTAGCCGAGGTGTTGACGCGAACAGGAAAAGTGCTTCTTGTGAAAATTTTGATTCACGAATCACATCAAAATTGTGGGAAAATTATTGCAATTGACAAAAAACTTCAGTTTTCGTTGAATTTATTTGCGGTGTTTTTGTTTCGACATAAGCCATGAAAAATTCATTGCAGGATTAATTTCAAATAACAATGTCTAGTGCAAAATTCGAGATAGTGAAGTTCGATGAAACCATGAACTTCGGACTGTATCAAATAAGGATGAAATATTTGTTGGCACAACAAGAAACTTTGAAGGCTTTACGTGCTACGAAACCTGATAATATGAAATATGAGAAACATATTGTAGCTTCCAAGTATGTGAATATGTGTAGAGTGACAACTCAGATTGCAGTGATGGTGATGTACTTTCAGTTACAACAGCTCAGTTGAACGATACATGGATTCTTGATTCAGGATGCTCTAATCACATAACACATAATAGAGAATGGTTTACTTCATATAGGTTATATGCTTTTGGTTCAGTCTATTTGGATGATAATATATGTTATAATATTGTTGGTATTGACAAAGTCAGAATTCAGATGTATGATGACATGGTTAGAATATTTTGTGATGTAAGACATATTCCATATTTGAAGAAAAATTTAAGTTCCTTGGGCACTTTACACATCCTAAGGCAGATGGGGATAGAGAAACAATAAAAATTGTTAAAGATGCATTGACTGTGATGAAATGAAAGATCGTTGCAGATAATATCTATAAACTGCTGGGGAGTACAGTTGTAGGTGGAGTTCACTCTGATGAATCATATGATGAAAGTGCAGCTGATATGTTGACCAAGCCAGGTACTATAAACAAATTCTTGTATTGCTTGAACTTGTTGAATGTTTGTAATTATTAGATGACATGGTTGCCCAACCCACTTCAGTGTAAGAAACTCCATGAAGTATTTCTCCTAAGGGGCTGGATATTCGCCAAGGTGGAGATTTGTTAGGTATGGCTCATATACCAGAATTTGGAGTCTCTTGGAAGTTAAGAGGTGTGTCTTTTGGAGATAAGTGGGTTGGGGGGAGCGATGACGTATTAGTTTTTTTTATCTGTGGGTTTTATCTATATATATGATGTGTAACCCTATGGGTATGTACTGAACTCCTCTGAAATAGGAAAATTCACCGCTCTGCTCTCGAGGACGTAAGCATCTTTGTTGAACCTCATTAAATCTCTGTGTGTTCTTTTGGATTTCTGTCGATTCATGTTTTTCTTCGCCCTAAATTTCTCAACATTATAAAAACTTAACGATAAGAAAAAAATTTCACCCAGATTTTTATAATAATTTTATATATTCATTTTTTTTTACAAGTTCCCACATCAACGACGCCTTCACCGCTGACGTGGTGACTTTGGAGATTCTCATATATTTTTATTTGTGTCGATTTTAAAAAATAAAATTTTAAAATTGTATTTTAAAATTTCCGCCCAATTTTAATGGAATGAAGTTTGCAAAAAACTGTTAATTATTATTTCATCTTAGGCAATTTTACCTACATAACACTTAAAAACATCCATATTTTCCTATCAAACATCTAAGCTATTCTATTTAATAAACTACTACCCTAAACCTAATTTCCCATATATTCNATGATGTACTTTCAGTTACAACAACTCAGTTGAACGATACATGAATTCTTGATTCAGGATGCTCTAATCACATAACACATAACAGAAAATGATTTACTTCATATAGGTTATATGCTTTTGGT
This sequence comes from Phalaenopsis hybrid cultivar, assembly GCA_002079205.1. Lineage (NCBI taxonomy): Eukaryota > Viridiplantae > Streptophyta > Magnoliopsida > Asparagales > Orchidaceae > Phalaenopsis > Phalaenopsis hybrid cultivar. The sequence goes on from JXCR01141405.1 coordinate 48,716, forward strand.
TCAGTCTATTTGGATGATAATATATGTTATAATATTGTTGGTATTGACAAAGTCAGAATTCAGATGTATGATGACATGGTTAGAATATTTTGTGATGTAAGACATATTCCATATTTGAAGAAAAATTTAAGTTCCTTGGGCACTTTACACATCCTAAGGCAGATGGGGATAGAGAAACAATAAAAATTGTTAAAGGTGCACTGACTGTGATGAAATGAAAGATCATTGCAGATAATATCTATAAACTGCTGGGGAGTACAGTTGTAGGTGGAGTTTACTCTGATGAACTTGTTGAATGTTTGCAATTGTTAGATGACATGGTTGCCTAACCCACTTCAGTGTAAGAAACTCCATGAAATATTTCTCCTAAGGGGCTGGATATTCGCCAAGGTGGAGATTTGTTAGGTATGGCTCATATACCATAATTTGGAGTCTCTTGGAAGTTAAGAGGTGTGTCTTTTGGAGATAAGTGGGTTGGGGGGAGCAATGACGTGTTGGTTTTTTTTATCTGTGGGTTTTATCTATATATATGATGTGTAACCCTATGGGTATGTACTGAACTCCTCTGAAATAGGAAAATTCACCGCTCTGCTCCCGAGTACGTAGACATCTTTGTTGAACCTCACTAAATCTCTGTGTTCTTCTGGATTTCTGTCGATTCATGTTTTTCTTCGCCCTAAATTTCTCAACATTATAAAAACTTAACTATAAGAAAAAAATTTCACCCAGATTTTTATAATAATTTTACATATTCATTTTTTTTTACAAGTTGCCACATCAACGACGACTTCACCGCTGATGTGGTGACTTTGGAGATTCTCATATATTTTTATTTGTATCGATTTTAAAAAATAAAATTTTAAAATTGTATTTTAAAAATTCCGCCCAATTTTAATGGAATGAAGTTTGCAAAAACTGTTAATTATTATTTCATCTTAGGCAATTTTACCTACATAACACTTAAAAACATCCCTATTTTCCTATCAAACATCTAAGCTATTCTATTTAATAAACTACTACCCTAAACCTAATTTCCCATATATTCTACCACTCTGTCTTCCTCCGTTACTTCCCGTCCTGTTGTTGACCTCATTTTTGGTGAGGTCTTTCCTCTTCTTAGTGCTTATGATCTAGCCATAGGATTCTTCTTTGACAATCCTAGAAGACTAGAGATGGGACCAACATATTTAGAAATTCAAGCCGTTTCTTAGCTTTCTTCAAACCCTACATGGCTAGTCGTAAATCTCTAGCACTTTGAAGGTTAGCACTAACTTGTGAGGATTCGATGATGAATTCTCATAGGGTTTAAAAGCCTCAGGAAAACTCATTACGACTTTCGTACATTCACGCACACATATCACGATTCGGGCAGTCGACACACATAAATGCCAAAATTCACATCACCCTAACATACGATTGGCTTATCCCCCTCTGATCTATTATTACTATATGTTAATAATATAGTATAAAAAATATATATATAAACTAAAAAAAGAAGTCCGCTCCTCCCTCCCACGCCTCCCTCCCTCTCTCTCTCTCCCTCCCACGCCTCCCGCTCTCTCTCTCTCCCCCCTCACGCCTCCCTCTCTCTCTCCCTCTCTCTCTTCCTCTCTCTCCCACATAAGTGCAGCCATCCTCCCTCCTCCCCCAAGAACCATTCTCTGCTCTCTCTCTCTCTCTCTTTCTTTTTACATGCAGACCACCTAATTCTTAAGTATTTACATACTAAACACAAAAAGAAACTCACTTACATACTGTAATTTCACAAAAAAAATGAGAGATTTACATGCAAACCATTCAATTCTTTTGTATTTGCATGCCTAGAAAAAAAAAGAAAAAAAAAAAGAGAAGGAAATTTACATGCATACCACCTTACTGGTTCACAAAAAAAAGGAAGATTTACATGCATACCACTCAATTCTTTTGTATTTGCATGTCTGGTAAAAGAAAAAAAAAAAAGAGAAGGAAATTTACTTGCATACCACTCAATTCTTTTGTATTTAAATATCTGATATCAAAAAACAAAAAAAAAATAAAATAAAAGAGAATTTACATGCATCTCACCCTATTCTTTATGCCTAAGTTTTGATATTTCACATGCACATCACAAAAGTAGTTATGTATATTCATACATACCACATGAATATTAAATATTTACGTGCATACCACTCAAATCTTATATATTTACATGCTAGCCTTTTATTCAAGCCTTTTAATTTTACGTGCACTTCGCTTAAAGGCTTTTGTATTTATATGTTCGACATCCAAATTTGAATAGCTTGTGTGCAAATCGCTCGAATCTTGCATATTTATGTGCACATCACTTAAAACTTGAATATTTATATGCTTGCAGCTTAAGTCTCATGTGAATATGTTTAGATTTCATGTATTTACATGCTAGCCACTCAAATCTTGTATATTTACATGCTCGCTATGTAGATTTTATGTATTTACATGTGCACCACTTAAATCTCATTTACTTACGCGCATGCCAAACTTTGAGGTTTACATACACACCATTCAAATTTTATGTGTTCTATATGTAATATTAAAAATTTGAATCTTAAGTTGGTGTTGGCGTGGATAAGTAAGAAATTAAGAGGTATTTCTGATTTAAATAATTACGTAAACTTTAAAAATTTCTAACTTGGGGTAGAAAAATACTAAAAATAAAATAAATATACCACTGTGCTCAGTAAATAGAGAAGAATAGTGTGAACTAAAAATTATGAATATTTGTTTTAATTAATTAAATGGATTAATATTAAAAATTTTTATTTTGAACTAAAATAATTCTAGAAAATAAAATAAAAATCAGAAGAAAACTACAAACTCTTCTCTAATATTTTAATTAACATATGAGTAACAATTCACCAAATTTTTTTTTTAAAAGTCATTTTGATTGAATTAAAAAAATTATGAAACTAAAAGTCTCGAGGGTAAAATTGTAATTATGGAATTTTGAACCCCAATAAAAATTTAGGTCAAACCAAATGGTGAAAGAGTAATATTGATCATGATTGACGCTCTAAGATGACTGAAACACAAAAGGTTAAATGATAGAAACCAACTCATGATAATTTCTAAAAAAGTGTAATTACTCCAATTAATAAGAATTGGAAGATGATTAAGTATGGAAGATTCTTAAGTGAGGGGTTAAGCATGATACAATTGTTTGATAAGGATTAACATCACTTCACTTAAATTAAATTACAAATCTATCCTTAATGATCAAAGAGATTGGTAATGAGCTAGGAACGATCTGAAATTATTTAAAGAGATTAGAAAAGAAAGAAGATAATTTGCCATAAACACTCCAAGCTCATGTTTAATTAAGAGAGTAAAATTCCCCTAAGTAATTGAACTTACTCTTGGGACTATCACTCATTCAAACATCGAACAAAATAGTTGCTAGCCTACTTATGAGTTAATTAAGATAAACTGAGCATAACTTAAAAGGCATTAGTTTAGTTCGGATGGTTTAATTAATAGTCTAATAAGACCAAAATGAACTTCTAATGATCTAGAAGATTCTAAGTTTGTTTAGAGTTATTCTCTGAACATTCGTGGGAGATTCCAAAAATTTTAGAGGACATCTGACTCTGCCATGATTTGTTGAAGAAAATCATCCTGAAAACACAAACTATCATTAGAAAATCAGAAGAATCCCTAAGGACCCGCCAATTTATGGTTCGGGACTCGATAATTCACACAAATCAATAGAAATACCTCAAACTACTTATCCTACATTTATGACCCAATGCTCAAAGCTTTAAGTCTTCTCTAAGGTAATCAAACTCTTGTAGGCAACTAGGGATATTTTTTTGTGCCTCATGTTGATCATTGGACTTGTGTAAGTCTAATGTCTAGGTGGCTAGGGCGGTGATGATAATGTTTATGTGTGCTTAAATGAGAGATACAATGTTGGATTATCAGAATAGTGTCTCTTACCTCAAGGACCCTCGATAAAAGGAGAGGATAAGAACCGATGATACTATTCGCCGACTTTTGGTGAGATTGTTGCCCGTGACGCTCTTAAGTTGTTACTAGTCTTAGCTTGATTAGAGTGACTTGCCTGTGGACTGCACCATTTTATAAAAATATAGCAAAATTCCTTTTTCTTAATTAAAACAAATCCTGCATGAAAATTGAAATAACAACTTTTGCATGAAAAAATTGAAGAATCTTAATGAAAATTTACAAGGGTCCACGCTTAGTCTCTTGGATCAAGGTTAGAACTACCCTTGTAGGTCGTCGGGTTTGTAGCTCTTACCCAAGGTTGGGAAGTACACATTACAACTCTAAGCCCCCGCCTTTACCAGTGTCTTACACCCAGTCTCGATTTTCTATATGTGACTACAAGTTTTCTTTTACTTGCTCGTGTTTTATTATGACTCATTTTCTAACTTTTTCCCATACCAAATGCTCGTGTTTACTTGCTTGTAGTTTATTTAAATTTCCTGCAAATATATTATGCTTTATGATACTAATCATGCAGCTGTAGCAGAAGCCCATGTATTTATTTTATGTACTACATTCTTTATTTACTTTACTGCAATTTATTAGCTGCATTTATTTACTTTATTTGTGAAATTGAAAACCAATGTGCATGAAAAACCAAAATCAAACCAAAACCAACAACAAAACTAAAACAAAAACTCACTTTTTAAAAATTAAGGTTACATTTTTCAAAAACATTAAACAAATATAATTCACTCATTTTGGATTACGGGAGTCCATCGGATGAGGTAACCCACAGTTGCTAACGAGATCTCCCCAGTTTAAATGAGCTTAAAAATTTGCTTAGACTAAGTAAATTCAAAAGAAAATAGTGGTACTGGAATGAGAACTGTGAAATTTTAACCTGTCTCGCTCTAATCAACTTTAACCCCCACAAAACACTTGAACAACAACAACAAAAAAACCAAAATATTAAAACATACATGGTAAAACTTCTTGAACCTTAGACCTTAGGACTGACACTTTAACGAGGAGCTTAAAGCTAACACTGTTGGCAACACGACAATAATGTATTGAGGAATGACTTTGCGAGAGAAAATATATATACAATAGCAACTTAGAATTAAATAACAAGCCGTAGGATTTCGAGGTTTTCTGTCTAGTGCAACATAAATCCTCAACTTGTCTTTAGGTTTTTGCACAATCATGTTGTGCAATTTAAGCCCTAACTAGTTTTAGTCTCCGAGACCATCATTCGTTATGACGTAAACCCTCATATCTTCCAGGCTATTTGTATTAACTTGTCATGCAAGTGTAAGCCTTAAATAATAAAATTAGCAAGATTGAAATATTAAATAAATCATTCCCAAAACATAAAGCAAAACAGTAGGATAACATGAGAAGTCACTGAGGTTCTCCTTGAATCGATGATATCTCCTACCTTTCATTCATTTGGATTCCTGAAAAAAATTGTTCCTACTTGTTTCATTCCTTTTTTTGAAATTTTAATGTTCAATCATGAAAACTTAAACTTTAAAATTCTTGAAAGCAAAATCACTGATCTGAATCAAGAGTATTCTTAAGCAACTTTAGTTACTTAAGATGTAATTAACTATTGGGGCTTGCCTCTATAAGAAACTTTGAAACCCAACTTAATATAAGCCCTATTTAGTCTTCTATATTAAATAGAAGAATTTGTCGGTCAACATGAACGGTTTCGTAGATCAAAACAGATGTCATAAATTCTATAATTTATTTAATCGAGACTCACTATCAAACAATGTATCCATTCCTTGGAATAGATGCATCGTTTGCGGTGTATTGCTCGTTTATTTAAACTATTATATATATGAGATCGATTTAGTTTCATTTTTTAAAAAAATTAAAATGCTACTTTTCAAAATTATATATATATTAAATTAAATTATATTTTCAAAACTATCAACACAATGTTTGGTGATCGACACCTGTACAACTCACGAATCACCATCTCCTTGCCGACACTTCTTCCTCCGCCTCGGCAGCTTCCTCCTCCAAGTAGAGATTTTATGTAAGCATTCCCTTAGGTTTCTGTAGTTCATCACGATGGCACCTAGATGAAATGTTGTGTAGGGAACGGTCCAATTATGATAATGTAGGGAACAATCCAATTCTAATCAAGCTTGTCGATCGTTGACCTCATATTGTGGATCGACTTTCTTCAGAACAAGATCAATAGGTGAGAATGTTTTCTCTTCAACATTCTAATTGAAGTATCGAGTGGTTCTTCTTTTTACTTTCTCTTGTCAGATTGTAGCGTTGGTTTGAAATTTCTCTAATAAAAGGAGGGCAATCGTTGTTCCAACACTATTTGCCTCCCATCAGTCGGTGAAATTCTCCTCATTGAGGGAAGTGGTCGTGATGACTCTTTGACAATGGTGGTTGCATTCGATCGATAACATTGCTTCCATCCTGTGGGAAAACATTTAAGGATTTTTCCAGTAAATGAAGATTGGGTCGTATGGATGGCACTGCTCACATTGCTCAGAGAACTCTTTTGTGCCATTTATGTTGACCGACCTGAAGGAGCCTTGCCCTGAACAAAATGCACCAAAGTTTTTTCTTTGGAATGACTCTCACAATCGTCAGAATGTATTTCACAGAGGATTTCTTCAGCCTCATTTTTCTTCACACATCTTAGGAGCAATTATGTGAATGACCTTCAGAAAAACTTATCTTTGATGACGAGTTATTGCATAGCTCTAAATTTGAATCTTCTTAAGTCAATTATTTCTCTAGGGATCTTTCCGGTCTTTTAGTATTAGATGTAAGGATCCATCCAACTCTTCACGCTTTCAACTTCTACTTCTATTATTTTAAACTCCTCAATAGTCGGTCAAAAAAGCCTTATGTGTCCTTTCGCCAAAGCTGACGTTCTTTAATAGAAGATCAACCACTTGGTTTTTCTCTCATTAGACATGTTTGATTCTGAAGTTTGTAAACTTCTCTATCTCCGCCTTTGCCTCATCTCATCCTTAGCTTTAAATTCCCTGTTAACTTGATATAACATAAATTGAGAATCCCACTTAATTAGCAGATGTCAGACACTCATGTGAAGAGCTAAGCGTAATCTGACTATTAATGCTTCATGTTCTGCCTGATTGTTTGTGACTTCAAACTTGAGGGCAACCGAGTGATACAAATGTTCTCCAATCAGATTGCTTAGTACCAGTTTGATTTTTGCATTCTCCTACTCAAGGTTCCATAAATTTGCAAATTCAAGGTTTGGTTGTCAACTCTAGTTATTTTGCTTAATTCACGTTGTTCAGAGAAGTCTACTAGGAACTTTAAAAATCGATTGGAATGTTCCGGCCGAATGAGCACAAATTTAAGCAGATGGTTAGTGATGACCCTAATTAGGTGCGTTTAGAAATATGGTCAAAACCTGGGAGTAGAGATAATTAAAGCAAAGGTTTTCTTTTCCATAATAGGATACCTGACTTTAGCACCTCTAAGGACTTGGTTGGTATAGTAGTTGGGGAATTGTTATCTTGGGTTCTCCCGAACAAAGCCCAAAATGATGGCTTCTGGGCCAACTCCCAAAGATAGAGAGAGTTATTCCTTCTATTCAGCCTCTGCACTAATAGAGGCGAGGCCATCGATTACTTCAGGCTTTGGAATACTTGCTCACATTCTGTCTACCATTCAATTTTTTTAGCTTTCCTTGATGTTTTGAAGAAAGTTGCACATTTATCGCCCAACTTGAAAATGAACCAGCTGAGTGCTGCTATTTGACCAGTAAGCTTTTATACTTTTTTAGCATTCCAAGGTGAAGACATACTCAAGAGAGACTTTACTTCTCTACATTTCATTTATTTTTGAAGGCGTTAAAAGATATCCCAAGAATTTTTCAGTCAACACTCCAAACATGCTTTTAATTGGATTAAATTTCTTAATATATATTTTTTGTGCATTTGGAATGTTCAAGTCATTTATATGTTATTCAACCGAACTATTTTTAATTAAGAGTTTGTTTGGTTCGACGTCCAGAGCACGGTGCAGGGAGCAAGCTTGAATTTTTTTCGTTTGGGATGGTGTCTGGGCAACGTCGTCCCGCTGTTTTGGTTAAACGTCAGTCGTGGATCAAACCCCGCAACCCGCGTTCGAGGGTTGGCTTTTTACAAATCTTACCCCTTTATCGTTCGATCCCAACATTCGACCCCTTCTGTTCAACCCCGCTGCTTTGCCCTAATCCCTTTCTGTTCGACCCCGACTCCCTCGTTGCTCCTCTAATGTTGACGATGTCTTCCCTCCTCCCACTCCTCCGCTATTCGGGGACGCTGTCCCTCCTCGCACCTACCTCCCAGGAGCCCTCCCAAACCTCACAGTATCATCTACTATCCCCTATCTCGCTTCTTTTATGTTGTTTGTTCTTGTTGTCTCACTGTTGGGGCTTATGAATTCGATGATTTTTGTGCTGGTCGTGGTGATTATCTGAGGTGAGTTATTCTTTTTTTGGTTATTTTCAAGGAGTTCGTGGTTCTTGTACTGTGTTGGTTGTTGTGCTAGCGGTGGTGTGTGGTGGGTGATTGTTGTGATGGTTTTTTTTTTTTCAAATAACATTACTACATGTTTTCAAATTGTAAAAAACAAACAGACAACCAACTTTTCTGTAGCAGCTTCCTGGGGCAGTTACTGTAAACTAGCTTATTGGATAAGCTGCAGCTGCCCCAAACAGACTCTAAGACATCATTGATGTAGAATTCAGTATTCACTTCTTTCTATTTAGTAAATATTACATCCATAAGACGCTGATAGGTGCATTTTTTAGCCTAAAATGCATTACAATATAATAATATAAGCTTTCACTTATAATGAATGCGGTTTTTTTTGTCATCGGCTAGGTGCATCTTGATTTGTTAGTAGCCATAAAAAGCATCAAGAAAGCTCATCCTTGAATGCTCGACTGTAGTGTCAACCAGTGCATTGATCATCGGTAGAGGGTGGTCGTTCTTAGGGCGGGTTGTTTTCAAATTTGTGAAGTCAACAAATATTCTCCATTTGTCATTCAAGTTCTATAACATGAACATATTGGATATCTAGGACAGATATTACACATGATGTAGCTCACCTCCTTGAGTTTTTACACCTCCTCACATATCGATCCATCCAAAGTAATGGTTGACATTCTATTGTTCGGACGATACTCTGCCAAAGGGCGACAGAGGATTCAATGGCATCAGTGAAGAAGAAAACCCCGGAAATGGCACCAATTCCAACTCCTTTGAATAACATTGCTCTGACGCAATGCCGATCATTGCTTCTATAACATTGCTGATGGGGGCTCCCACTGTACCAAAAATAAAAAATGATATATATATATATATATATATGGTCGCCGAGCAGGCATCAGTGATTCCCCGCTTGCCTTCGTTCGTTCGGCTCGCGTCGCTATTTAGGTTTCTTTTTGTCGTCGTTGTCGTTGTCGTCAACGTGGAGTCACCAATTTGTTACCTGTTACATTACCATGTTACCGAGCTAATCCTCATCATGAAGGATTAAAGGATCCAGGGTACATGATAACAGGGGACAAATAAAAAGGGTTTGTGGGAAGGTCTCTCATGATGATTGGATACTGCATCTTTAGGATATTAAAAATACCTTAAAAGATATAGGTGCAAAGGAATACTCATGAAAGCCAATAACCAGATAATTTTAATTGACATGTCNCATACAACTTGTGAGCAAAACAATTTTTTTTCCATTAAAAGTTTGCAAACATGAATCCGAATTACAAAACTTTATTAGAGATTTCATCCCACTGTTTATGTATCAAAAGAAGTATTGAGGTGCATGAATGTGGGCAGTGAAGGTGGAGGAAGATGATATTTACGAAGGGATGTTTACCTGCACGTGTCCTTCAATGTATCACATCATTCGCTGTTGGAGGGCATCGGTCAATGCTCCTTTGAGGACGATAAACCCGACAGAGGAAGGAGGTGGAGGAAGAAGAAGTGTTGGCCATATATTTGGATTTTGGGGGGATGAACTCAGGACAAAGGAGTGTCTAGGAATCACAGTCTTCTTCCTTCGGCTACAGCTACACAACCCTTCGTCTAGGGTTTGCCATCGTCATGAACTGCAGGAACCAGAGGGACTGCTCACATAAATGCTCTGCTTGGAGGAGGAAGCTGTCGAGGTGGAGTAAGAAGTGTCATCTAAAGGATAGTGATTAGTGAGTTGTACAACCCATACCCTTTCAGGAAAAAAATTAAATAAGTTAATACACGGCGGGTCCGAACTATACAGGTGGCAGAAAGTGATTTGAGTCTTGATGCATTTTTGAATCAGGACTCCTGACATAATATTTTTTTTCTGTAAAATAGATGAGAAATTAGGTTTAGAATGATAGTTTTGTAAATAGGAAAGTTTAGATGTTTAATAGGTAAATAGGCATGTTTTAAGTGTTATGTAGGTAAAAATCCCTTCATCTTATTACAAATGAAGATATACTATTTCATTATATTTGTGACAGCCCATAATGCTTGAATGAAACCAAAAAGAAAAAAAAGAAAGAAAACAGTCTTCTTATTGTTTGATGCTTATCGCCCCCAGTGTGAAGGAGTATATCCAAGTGATCATCAGTATTTTTCTAACGGTTTGGCATTCCTGCTATCTTCAGTGTTATTTTAATATCCACTTCTTATCATGAAAGAAAAAATATAAATTCTGTTCCTGGCCACATCTTCTTCCAACGGTCAAAATTTCAAATTCCTGTGTCAAATCCTATAAGCAATGCCCAACACAAGTCACCAGTTCAGACTGATTACTAAATTTAAATTTACCGGATTTAAAAAATTCTACGCAAGTTAAAAAAAGCAAGAAAAAGAAATTACGTTATATGTGATATTAAGAAAAACTGCGCATCCGGGGAATCGAACCCCGGTCAGTACCGTGGGAGGGTACTATGATACCACTACACCAGATGCGCCTTGTATTGCAGAATATATCCATCTAATTTATGGCTGCGTAGCTGTAATTCTCATGTACACTTCTTCGAAGGTAATTTCACATTTATTGGAAAGGAAATGATGATTAATGCAAAATCTTTTATTTATAAGGGAAATGACTTTTGAATCCATCAAAAAATGATAATAGTCTTGGATTAAAAGTTAAAAAAAAAAATTTATGCTAATTGTGGCTTTTAATTATTAAGTTTAAATTGATGAGTATGGTGCTTCAATCTATAGCTTAGCTTAAATTTTTTATGTTGCATCCAAATCCCAATAATGGTGCATTTTAAATCATCTCACAATCAAAATCAAGACATCTACTTGGATACTTTGGATTAGTCATGTCAAACAAGCCCCCATTAAAACAAGAGTCGTCGTTTATAGAACAATAAAACTAAAACTTGATGATGTTATCCAAAGAATTATATATTCCTTGAAAATGTAATCTTTTTTATCATTTTAATATAAGCTTCCTTTGAAATAGTGGCGACATTCATTAAATTTCTTTCAAAAGTTGTGTTCGTTGCAGAAAGAGACGAGTTGCGATCTGAAACAGTGAAAATTTATCATTCTTGCGAAAGAACTTCCAGACATTCCTTCTTCACTGTTTCATCATATAAAATTTTCTACAGGCTCCAACATTCGCTCCAACCAAATGAAACTTCCCCGTTGTTCCAAACGAATCCATACTTTGATGCCACTTGTTTATCTAAGAAATGTAAAAAATTACGAATAGATAGAAAGTGCGGACTTTTGAACCCAATGCTAATGAAAATTGACTTAAAAATTAATATGTGATATTTGTATCACATTTGCATGACATAAAATCACGTGATTTTGATTTATTAATAAGTTCAAAAGTAACAAAAAATATTTGTATTGAATGTATGACAAAATAATAAAATATTATGGATTTATAAATATATTTTTTAATTTTCTTAATCAACTATTTTATTGTCACAAATTTTACCTTGTAGTTAAAAAAATGTTTGAATAAGGAAGATTGACATACATATCACTCAAATATTATGTAATTACAATCTACCATCTAAACTTTCAATTTTTGCATACATGCCACCTTTCACATGATATTACACTTTTATTAATGTTATTTTGACCCCCAATTAATGAACTAAGGTAAAAGGGCAGTTTTGTAATGTGGTATCACCCACCTACCACATCTCACCTACCGTTCACCTACTGTTCACCTACCGTTCACCTACCGTTCACCTACCGCTCACCTACCTCCCATCAACCACTCTCTTGCTTCTATAAATAGAGAGGGTGTGAGGCCTAGGAGAACAAGGGAAGAAATCTTAAGGGTGTGAGGCTTAGGAGAGAAGAGGAGAAGATATCTTAAGCTACCACAAAGGAGGAGAAAATAGCTATAGAGTTAGAGAGGAGGAGAGCATCTTGAGGCCTTGTATCAAGGTGTCGCTTGAGAGAGAGGTCGTAGAAGGAAGATGAGGGCTCATCTCTATGTATAAGCTATGTATTCTCCATTTCTTTTGCCTTAGTGAAATATTTGATTGATTCCCTCCCGTGGACGTAGATCCAGTTGGATCGAACCACGTAAAAGATCTGTGTTTGCTTGTGTTCTTTTTCGTCTCATTTCTATGCCAGGAAGTACATATCACACAACAATTGGCGCCGTCTGTGGGAAAATTCATACTTCTTAGCTAGAGGTGTCCACGTAAAGGTGTTCGCGGCCAGCGACGAAGAAGAGGAGTTTGGCATTCACAAACAGAGGAGTCAGATCGCATCACGGGCAACCGAATCGCGACAGATTCGGTGAGCAGTGGATGCTTTGATCCACTGGATTCACATCGCAGGTTGTGCGGTTCGACAAGACGGAGGAGGAACAGTCATCGAGCGAGGGCCAAAAATTTGCGACAGGGCTGCCAGTAGAGGATTTCGGAGTAGGAGTTCGGTCTTGTAAGCAGCTCGACCAGAGGGAAGAGGTGGAGATCGTGCAGAGAAGGGCTCGGGGAGTTCCCTGTTCGGGAGTTTGCGAAGCAGGAGGACCGGAGCAGTTTGGCGAGGCGCGGTGGCTCTGGAGAGGCAGTTATTCTCGTGTGAGAGGGAGAGGAGGAATTCTTAATTTGTTCCGCTGGACGCAGAGGAGTGCCCGCGGGAAGGAGGCACGAGCACAAAACAGGAAGTTTTCTCTGGTGAACAGGTGTGATCTCTATTAGAAGGGATCAGAGCTCTTCGTTCGGTTGATGAAGGAAATGGAGTTCACGGGGAGAAGGTAAGAAATTTGGTGAGAATTTCTTGGATAGCAAGGCGTTAAAAGGCAGGTTTAAGCTGAAAACTTTTGGTTGCTATACAATAGTACAACATTTTGGTGATTTCAGTCTAGTTTTTGGAAGGGCAGCCGGTAGAATTCATTGGAAGAAATTCTAGCCACGAAAATGAGTTCCGTCAAATTTGACATTGAGAAATTCAACGGGAAGAACGACTTCGGCCTATGGAGAGTAAAGATGAAAGCTCTATTGGTTCAGCAGGGTGTTGCAGAAGCCTTGCAAGAGTCGGCGTCATTGCCGGCCGACATGACCGAGAAGGAGAAGATCGACATACTGGACAAGGCCCACAGTTTGATAATCTTGAGCTTGGGAGACAAAGTTCTAAGGGAGGTGTCGAGGGAGACAACGACTCAAGCACTTTGGGTTAAACTTGAGGTACTCTACCTGACAAAGTCTCTGGCTAATAGGCTCTTTCTGAAGCAGCGCCTATATTCCTTCAAAATGCATGAAGACAAATCCGTCTCAGAGCAGATCGACGAGTTCAACAAGATCATCGATGACCTCGAGAAAATCGACGTCTAGATGGACGATGAGGACAAGGCACTGTTGTTGCTAAACTCTATTTCTAAGAGCTACGAGCATTTCAAGGATGTGATGCTCTATGGAAGGGTGCAAACTATTACTCTGGAGGAGGTTCAATCTCTGATTAGAGCCAAAGAACTTCAGAGGAAGCATGACAGGGACAAGAAAGTCAGCGGAGACAGTCTTATTGTCAGAGGAAGATCAGACAGGAAAAATTCAAGAAATTGTCAGTACAGATCAAGGTCAAGTAAGGATGGCGGGAATCAGTCATCAAAAGGGATCTTTTAAGTGCTATCATTGTCACAAGGACGGACATTTCAAGAGGAACTGCCCACACAGGAAGAATAAGTACCAAGAAGAGCCAGAAGAATCAGGAGAAGCAAGCGTAGCCTCTGATAACTACGATTCTGCTGAGGACATGGTGATCACAGAATCTAAATCCAGTAAGGAGTGGATCCTCGACTCAGGGTGTTCTTTCCACATGTATCCTTACAAAGATTGGTTTGAGATACTGCAACAGGAAAATAATGGGTCCGTTCTACTGGGAGACAATAAAGCTCACAGGATTGTTGGAAGTGGATCAATCAGGTCGTTCTACTGGGAGACAATAAAGCTCACAGGATTGTTGGAAGTGGATCAATCAGGATAAGGAAGGTCTGTTCTACTGGGAGACAATAAAGCCCACAAGGTTGTTGGAAGTGGATCAATCAGGATAAGGATGTTTGATGGAGTTGAATGAGTACTTGAAAAATGTCAGGTACGTACCAGAGCTCAAAAGAAATCTGATTCTTTTAGGTACGCTGGAGTCAAGCGAATGCTCGTTCAAGGCAGAGAATGACTGCATCAGAGTAATGGCAGCGGATGCTCGTTCAAGACAGAGAATGGCTACATCAGAGTAACCAAAGACCCTCGTGTAGTCATACAAGGAGTCAGGAAAAAGGGGCTGTACTCTCTCATCGGAAGAACCATGATTGCTAAGTCCATGTACTGTTTGGACTTAGCAAACTCAAGCAAGGGCTGAGGGCCCCTCAGGGGCCAGGTGGAGGGAATCTTTACTTCAAAGCTTCTCAATTGAGGGTCAAGGTGGGAGAATTGTTATTTTGACTCCCAAAGCTTCTCAACTGAGGGTCAATGTGGAGAATTGTTATTTTGACCCCCAATTAATGAACTAAGGTAAAAGGGCACTTTTGTACACCACATCTCACATACCGTTCACCTACCGTTCACCTACCGCTCACCTACCTCCCATCAACCACTCTCTTGCTTCTATAAATAGAGAGGGTGTGAGACCTAGGAGAACAAGGGAAGAAATTTTAAGGGTGTGAGGCTTAGGAGAGAAGGGGAGAAGATATTTTAAGCTACCACAAAGGAGGAGAGAATAACTATAGAGTTAGAGAGGAGGAGAGCATCTTGAGGCCTTGTATCACGGTGTCGCTTGAGAGGGAGGCCATAGAAGGAAGATGTGGGCTCATCTCTATGTACAAGCTATGTATTCTTCATTTCTTTTGCCTTAGTGAAATATTTGATTGATTCCCTCCTGTGGACGTAGATCCAGTTGGATCGAACCACGTAAAAGATTTGTGTTTGCTTGTGTTCTTTTTCGTCTCATTTCTATGCCAGGAAATACATATCACACAACAATTAAAACAAATCTTAATAAATAAATAGATAAACATCTAGAATTTTCACCCATATAATAAATATTTGTCAATACACAGCTATACTAAAGAAAAATTTAATAGGTTATTAATTGATTTTATATTTGTAGGAGTGGACTACGTGAATGAGGTGCCTCCATTAATAGCAAAACCATTTTATGATGCACTTTTAAAATCAAGCTTATGCAATTAGTTTTATCTCGTAAGCTTTCTCTAATGATTTAGTTGAATTCAAAACTGTCTGGAAGACATGACTAAGAAATAAAGTGGTAAGAAATAGAGAGCAATAACACCGTAATGAATAGTAAACTCCCTGAACTTTAGGACTTCAACATTATAAGACAACTCAAAATTCTTTCGATACATATGACACCAGGTTATTTAATATACCCGATTAACCATTGGAAAATTATAATGCACATGAATTATTTGACTTTAACACATTCCTTCCTCCCTTACGTTAAAAGACATGCCGAGCTGGTCACACAATGAGAGTCACAGAGTATGCACTTAGATGCTAACCCAGAGGAATAAGAAACGATGGGTAGTGGAATGAGTGAAAATTTGAGCGACTTAAAGGAAAACAAAGATTGTAGTGTACGAGATGGTGAGTCAAATATTGTTTTAATGGGATATGATTTATTGTATCAATACGCAGCTAAATGCAGAGATATTAGTCTCAGTGATAAAGAACAATCAATTTGTTAGACTAATTTGAAAGACTGAAGAATGTGATGTAGTTGAAGATTGTGATGCTCATAATTCAAGTGCCCTTACATGAAGATGATGTCATCCCGGATGCATTATATGAGGGAATGATAATTTCCAGCAAGGATGCCCTAGAATGTGCTATGAATGGATGATCTCTTAAAGTTCTTTGTACATGTTGATGTTTATTTTAAATATTTTGATTATTTAAATTGGTTGTCATTTCATTCCAATTGTGAAGTTATTTTTGTCTCCAAATTTTTCTTATAGTTTGCTCTGATTCAGAATCGTAAGACACAAATCCTTCATACCCTAAACTACGCATACACAAATAAAAGTTCAGTAAATAAAATAAAATAAAACTAAAACTCATACATACATGCATATATATATATATCTATATTTAAAATAAGCGCACTAACATAAACTTATATACATTAACTACACTACAATTTTCCTAAAATAAGTCTAACAGTTCAAATAAGGTCCTCTAAAAAATAAAATTTTTCGTCACTTTCCTGACAATGACGCCAAAAACTTGATGCGCGGGTTGTTGCGGCAGCCATAACAATAATATACATTAGAATAGTTAATATTTCTTTAAATCTTTATAGTTGCCATTTCTAGCGATTTAAGGTATTATTTATCGATTTCAAATATTCGTTAGGATGCTAAAGTAAGTATATGTGTCGCACAAGTAATATACGAAGCAAGATTCAACATGTTGGTCGGCGAACTCTTCGTATTCCTCGTCCTCGGGAATTAACAGACAAATCTCTTAGATTTGGGTATAGAAGTGTTTTCTCACTTTACAACTGAACACACTAATTTTTTAATTATAGTACATATTAGAATAAATACAATGTAGGTGGAACGAAGAGTGGGAACGAGATATGTCAATCCTAAATATCAAGATGCATAGATATGAATTTGATGGATTTATACAGAGTCAAATATATTAATCATTTTTAATTAATCTCATGGTTTTTTCTTAATTATTTATGTTAACTAAATTTAATTTTAATTTCATCCACAAGTTATATGGACACCATATTCAGATGTAAATATAACATTATTATAAAACATTATTTTTTAGAGCACAGACATTTGGACTGCACTCGTTACAATAATAAACTGGAAGCATGTCGAGTGACACCTTCCAGATCACATTATGTGTCATTTTTCAAACATCCAGTTTACAAACATTGAACCCATCGAATAGAGTTTTCAGAGAGTTGATGGGTGAGGTAAAGTAGGACTTGACTTGGAGCAATATCACGGTAAATATAACGAGATATGAAATAATTGTTGTGCCAATAAACCCACCAAAAGGAGAGAGAGGAAAACATATCATTTTTTTGCAGTGGTATTGGTTTTGGGCGTCGCTCTACTTAACAAAGCCTCCTACACAGTCTCCAAGACTACTATACGCGATCACCAAAGAAAGAATAATTGTAAGTTTTGGAATTATTTTTATAACAATTACAATTACTTTTATTATAATACATAATAATAATCTAAAATTAGCATTCATACAACTAGATCCCCTTATTCATATTACATCGCCAAAATATTTGGAGAGGATCGTGGAGCAAATGCTAGTTCCATGAAACAAGGTTACGACAAGATTCTAGAGCTATCACACAGAGTGGAAGAATCTGTGCACATTGATTGTAAAAAATTTGAATGAGCTGATCGACATGATTTTGAAGCAAGCCCGTCTCATAGCACAAACGTTTGACTAGAAGAACCCCATAGATCAACCTCTGATGCTCCACGTCGGTTGTCTTCCTCTGCTGCGAGGCGATCGACAATAGATGCTCCCAGGAGATCTTCTGTTAGTAGAATGCAAAGATCTTCATTTCAAGAAGCAAAAGAACAACAATATCTAGAAACATCTGATTATCCCGCCCCAATCAGTGTTTGTGGGACATTACGATTATGCAAGGCCCTCCAGCTATGCATGATCATCCAACTACACAAGACCCTCTGAATAGGTAGTACCATTAGCATATGAGGTTTCATCATTTGACCTATAGTGGACAATTACAAGTGGTGGAGACTTCGATTTAAATTTTCAAAACATTCCCATGTATGCGCCTATGTAGGTATGGATTTCGGCACACCCTAATTATATTCTCCGTCAAATCCCAATGAGCAAGTTTAGTGGATGCCACGAGATGCTACAGTTGACACAACTGAGAGTGATGATATTGAAGATGAACTTCATGAACATCAGTTGCGTCACCAAGCACTACGACCGCAGTCTCGATATACACCAAACTCAAGCGTTATTCTACCCCAACATAAAAGATAATGTTTTTTTTTTGTAAATATTTGGTTAATTGATCTAATTTGTTCAATTAATTTAATCTGTTTCATTTTGTACGTATTTAAATATGAAATAAATTTTACAAATTTCAAAATTTCTTAATTTGTTTAGTTCAATTTGGTTCAATTTTATTTTTTTTAATTGGTTAAAAATAATTTGCAATATGTTAATCAATGTAGAAATTAAATTTAATAATTTTGAATGTATGGAATAAATAATAAAAATAGTATTAATAGAAATATTTAATATACTATATATTAATAATAATTTTATATATAATAAATTTTTTTTAAAAATAATAGTATGCGCCCCTAATAAAAAAAATATTACATCAAAAGTTTTGATGCAAAATTGTATCAGGACTTCAATCACAATGTGACATGTGTACTGTCATATCCCATTGAATACAAAAAACTAAATAGTTTAATGCATAACGGGGTTATACCGTACACACGACACATTGTGATTAGAGTCTAGATGCAAAACTACAACAAGACTCCAATCAAAACGAGCAACGTGTACTGTCTGACCCCACTGAATACAAAATATTAAATAGTTTAATGCATGACAGACTCGGATCATACATGTGACACATTGTGATTGAAGTCCTGATGCAGTTTTACATTGAGGCTCCTGATATAATATTTTTCCCTAAAATCAAACAACACTCACAAAGTTCGCTCCCCCCCCTCTATCTTTATTCCTCTCTGTTTCCTTCAAACCTGCAACCCCAGCTTGCGCTCTGTCCTCGCCAAAAACTCTCGGCGAACCATCCTCCGACTTTTCGNAAAAAGTGTTGTTGCGAGATAATATGCATTATAAACTAGTGCAATTTACCTATCAGAAGGTGAATATACAGGTCTTTGAAGAACATTAATATTCAAACTCTTTTTGTGAAGCACGTCATAATAATGATTTGCTCCCCTTAGTATGACAAACATATTTATTTGGCACATTCATGGGTGTGGATACTTATTGTTTGATGTGAGTCTTCTTGATACCGAAGTTTACCAAAATCACAATAGGGAAAAAAAATATTATTACTCAAAAGTGTTGTTGCGAGATCTAGATATACCAGTTGATTGAAGATATATATATAATCAAACAGGAGAACGATCGACCACGATGTGAAAAATAGAACGAGAAAAATTCACACTTGAAAACAGTAATACAGCGGAACACACAGATTTACGTGGTTCGGCAAATTGCCTATATCCACGGAGTTGCAGAGGATTTTACTACTTGAGGAATTTACACCAGTCGATCATCTCGACTTACAAGAGGAATCTCTCACTTCGTTGCTCTCTTTTCTTCTCTCTTAGTTCTTCTCTCTCTACACCGAGATACACCGAAGAAACTCTACACCGAGATACATCGAAGAAGATAAACTTACAAGAGAAAATAAATTAATTTCTCTTCTGCCACAAACTACTAAGAAGAAGCCAATGGAGAAAAATCTTCTTCTTCTTCTTTCTTCTTCCTTCTGCCGCAAGGAAGTACTTCTTGCGCTTCTCTTCCTCTATCCCAAGGAAACCTGATGAACTCTTCCTCTATCCCGAGGAAGCCTGAAGAAGAACTCAAAACATGACTTCTAAAATACAGGAGGCCACTCATTTTCACGAGAAAAAGGAGGCGAAGCGATGCTTCAGGGCTAACGAAAGGCGGAAGGCACGAACAGAGGCGGGAGACGTGAGCGAAGGAGGGGGCGGTTCGTGTAACAACAAGGGTCGCGGGAGAACTCGCGACAGTGGAGCAGGTGTTTTGCAATTGGCGTAGGGAGGTGGGAGCTTGAAGCGATTGAACAGGGCTCCACACTAATAAATCTCCCACTTGGAGACTGGTACACCTGCTACAACGTCTTATTCCTCAAACTGATATCCTCTATTGACGGTGTCACCCTTTTCTTCAAGCATGAATCCTCCACCTTTGCAACTTAAAGCCTCTATCTTCACTCCAGAAGGCCAACTGAAGCTGTGCACAACTTCAGTTTATCAAGAGTAACACCCTCAGTCAACATATCAGTAGGGTCCACATAGCCTTGCACCTCCAATCTATTTCCTAGATTACTCTTGTCTCTACTTACAACTGTCACTGCATGGACAATATCCTACCTCTGCTGAAAGCCTTTTTCAATAAGTATAGCCTTGTACCTCTTACTGCCATCAAACTCAGTCTTCACCTAGTACACCCACTTGTTGTGTAATGCCTTCTTCCCTGGTGGAAGTTCTGCCGTCTTCCACTTGCTCGAACTTTCATCTTACAAGATTTTCTTATAGTTGTGTTGTTCTCCACTGTCTGTCTGTGAAATAATAGAAATGAGTGCCTAGACCCACTCTTCTCTTCACTTCCATCATCAACAAAACTATGAACTGTTCGCAATAGTGCATCATGTATTTCTTTAGATACCATATTTGCGCCATCATTCTCCATATTCTTGGTATTCCTGCAGTTCCTCTTTATGTGGCCAGCCTTGCCACAATTTTAGCAGGTTGCCTGCTGACCAGACTTTGATTTTGATCTCCCTCTATTTGAGTTCCTGTCATGTCATCTCCCTTTGAAATCAACATTCAGTGCCTAACTCGTACCTGAGATCTCGCTAGAATCTTTTCCGCACACCTCCTCAGCCAAAATCAAATCACGAATATCATCATGTTTCAGTTTATATTTACATGCAGCACTGCTAACTGCCATCCTCATGACTTCTCAACTATTTGACAACGATGCCAACAATATCAGCGGACCTATCTAATCATCAAAATCAATTTCAATAGATGATAATTGATTTGTGATAATATTGAAATCATTCAGGTGTTGAGCAACAGAAACACCTTCCGCCATCTTCAAGTTGAATAAATTCTTCACATTGTTATTCGCCGATGGCTTTTCATACATACCTGATAAGTCTCCCCTGAGATCTCCAGTAGTTCTCTCCTTGATGACGTTGTGTGCAACATACCTAGATATGGTCAGTCAAATAACCCCCAGAACTTGTCGATCCAACAAATTCCATTCAGCCTCATCCATCCTTTCAGATCTTTTCCTCAAAAAATGGAAGATGAAGTTTCTTCCCATAGAGATAGTCCTCTATCTGCATCCTCCAATAACCAAAATTTGTGTCATCAAATTTCTCAATTTCAGAAACCTTCGCTTCATCAGCCATCATTCTTTCTCAGATCTGAACAAAGCTCTAATACCAGTTGTTGCGAACTATAGACTAAGGAGAAGACATTACACAACAAGTGGGTGTACCAGGTGAAGACTGAGCTTGATGGCAGTAAGAGGTACAAGGCTAGACTTGTTGAAAAAGACTTTCACTCACAAATCCTATGTCCAACCACCTCATTTGCTTTCCTGTCCCTCTTCACTGACATCTTGTTCCGGCAAAGCCACAAGCAACTTGGGCCCGCTGCCTCCTTCCCTCTCCACCTTCTCTGTATCACCACACCCGCTAATCTCCACTTCCGGCGAACACCAATAGGCGAGATCAGGCCGATGACCTCCTCTCCAGTCGAAACTTTCGAACAGAAGAGATGCTCGAGGGAGATCAAAAGAAAAAAAAAATGACAGAGTAAATGCGCCCTTTTTGTGGGGAAAAAATATTATATCAGAAATTCCAATCATAAGGCGTTACATGTACGATCCAACTCAATCATACATTAAACTATTTAGTTTTTTGTATTCAGTGGGGTCGAACCGTACACGCGGCACATTGTGATTGGAGTTAATGTAATTTTACATCAAGACTCCTGATGCGATATTTTTTCTTGTTTTAGCAGGCCCCAAAACCGCATAAATTAATTTTTTTTTTCTTTTTTTCTTTTTTTCTTTTGGGTGATTAAGTGGAGAGTGTATTTGATGATTTGGTCGCATTAAGAGCCTATATGATTTAGATTCGATTTTTATTAAAAAAGACATTATATATAAAAATTTTCTTAATCATTTAGAATTTAGAAAATACTACAATCACTACAACAACAGAGAAAATCGACCTCAGTAGGATAAAAGGTTTCTTGCTATTGTTGGTAATTAAGTAGAGAGAGATAGGCTTATAGAATCCTTCCTAATATGGAGTGATTTGAGGGGTTTTGAAAAATTTGCTCCTGTTATGCAGCCCAACTCCAACAATAAGAAAATGTATATATATTTTTGAAAATATTTTAGCACTTATTTATTGTCCAAAAGATTTTAATTAAAATGCCTATCATGAGGAGAGATTTGAATTAAAAGCTTAAATACAATATATCATTAATATGTAAATGTATAAATATAGAATAAATTTAATATTTAAATATATATTAAATTAATATAGGATTTTAAAAAACGTAAATATTTAATTATGTGATGCGCACCAAACGAAGCCCGATTCGGGCATTAATAGGGTCCTATGAACCGTCTTGACGATCTGGACACACTCACACAGTATGTTCCGATACAGTATGATGCCCTAATGAATATTTTTACATGAACAAAAATCCATAGAAATAAATTTTATGCACACAAAATTATGTAAAAAATAATCGACGAATTATCATCATACACAATCAATTTACATAGGGAACATATAATGAGGTCAACAATGAACAAAAGAGAAAACACCTAATTTTGAAACCGAAGAGAAACAAAAGAGACTTCTCGAAATAGAAACTAACTTTCCAAATGATTGAATAAGATGATGTCTAAACTAAAAGAACTTATTTATTAAAGGAACATAATTTTTTTTATTTTCATAATCATATACATATTTAAAACACATACGATAAATAAACTTAATTCAATGATTGAATTTTTACTCGGGGAGATAAAATTACAAAATATTTATTACATCAAGCTGATTGAGCAATAGTAAATCATTGGTCGAAAAACATAAGAAAATTAACAAAACTCGAGCCTCTTCTAAGAAGTTGAGCATAGCATCCATGCTTCACTAGCTAATTACAACTTTTAAACAATCAAGCATAGGGTTAGAGACCTTTTTAGGCAAATAGGCATAGCATTTAAGCTTTGAAATCTTGGCACATCATCTTATTGATCGAGCGAAGAAGGCTACGTTGGATCAAATTGTTTTAAGATTGATATGACAAACGAAGCGTATGAGCCTCAGAAGTTCGAAAAATTATTACATCTAGACTCCGAATGTACGGACAACGTCCGTGATACAGCGAGAAGGGTGGAGGTCCGATTTCTGCCCTCCAACGATGAATCCGAGCCATTATCCTCACATCCGGATATCCAAATGTAATAATTTTTCCAGAAGCTCACTTCAACTTCTCGCCCAACAAGTACAAATTTTGAGGTCAAATCAAAGCATCTTGGCAAACATTTTAAATCAATCAAAGCCTTTAAACTTCAAAAGGTGAGGCCCTCCGATTATTGAGCATTACATTACATCCATGTATCAAAAACTTTGGTTAAATCAAAGCCTTTAGCCCATCTTTAAGTGGTCAACATAGCCTCAAACTCTTACAAAGCTTTAGCATGGTCCCTTGATGCTTGAGCGTATCCTTCGATTAATTATTACACAAGAAGGACAAAACAAAAATAGTAAGCCATATTAATTGCTGTGCATGATAAAATAAAATAAGGGAAAATTAAATACATAGAATTTTTTTTTTTTTTTTGGTTTTTTGCATAGAACCCAATTCTTATGGATATATCTATCTCATATCTAAAATTTCATTTTCACGCATATCATTTTACCTATGAATGAAAAGATTAATTCGACTATTAAAATATGATGATTGCAACATTTCATATGATATTTGTAATTATGAAAGTTTAGGCATGAGATGGGATAAATATGAAAGTATTGAGTGCTATGCATATAAAAGCCCCATAAAATAAATATAAAACTAAAATTTTAGCGAAAAATAGAAAAGTATCCTCCACTCCATCCACGACATACACACAACAAATTCAATTTCTATTGATTCAAATGGCAAAATCAATTCACAGCAATAAAGATCAAGCATTAAAGTTATAAGAAAAATAAGCAGAAATCACCTGATAATATAGGAGAAGGTTGTATGGAGCCTTCTCAGAACAAAACCGAGATCATTCATGATAGTTCTAAAAATAAAAGAGGCATTTACATACACACCACACAATTCTTACGTTTTTACATATCTAACACCTAAATTTTAATTTAAATAATAAAAATTGAAATGCATCTTTACCAACATAAGTGGTATGAATGTAAGATCAAACTTTAGGTGTTAGATATGCAAATGCATAAATATTGCATGGTATGCATGTAAATCTTCCAAACAACAAAAATGAAAATGGCATAAAGGTAGATCCTATTACCTCATAAGGTGATTAGCAATGGATTCTAAATAATTCTTCAAGAAGCCACCACACTTATCACTACTTTGAAGTGGCAGGGGCAGCAGACATTACAGTTCAATAAAGAAGTCCAATTAGCTAGATATACAGAAACCCAAGACATCCACAGCCAATCTCTCAACACATCAAATCCAAATTTGAAGGCAAAGCAGCACCGGAGTATGAAATTATGGGATACTGTGTTCATCATCCACCACAGCAAATTTCAGGCATGGCTTCAGCCTGATCCCCAAGAACAGGCATTGAGTGGGATCTGCTTGTGAGATGGCCAAGATACTCCCTCAGGTGGGCAAGGGGGAGGAACTGGGTGAGCTATGTAGGTGGGGACTTCATGCCCAGGCATCAACACAGAAACCCCTTTAGCATAAATTGACATCTGCAGACATAATGGAACCTGCATCAGTCAGTACAATCAAAGACAAGAAATGTGCAATTGGCTCAAATAGCATGCGCAGCATTTAATATCAACAGCTACATCACCATAACATATTTGAACAAATAATGTTTGGAAGCATCTGAAATATTAAGATTATTTATGTAATGAGAATGTAATCAAATATTATTTTATTTAGAAGATTCTTTTGTAAAAAAAATAGTTTTTTATAAAAAATCCTAATTGATTTTTGTGCATATTGTATAAAAATTGATCTTAATATATCAGAATTAAATGAAAATATGTGACTCAATAGGACACAAGGGAGAAAAAGGATTCATGTAGCTGACCTCACTTAGTGGGATAAATGCTTCTTGTTACTGTTGTTGTCGTCTACTTTTATTACTTTTCATTTTTTATTTTTTTGCAGTGATGTCAACATTATATATTGGAGCTGGTAAGAGAAAATGAATAAATGATCAATAATATTTGAAAGCAATCTACTTAGGTGGAGGACCAACATATCTCTCTCTCTCTCTCTGTGATTGCTTATAATAGAAGCCTTCTCTCTCTTATATCAATAGTTATTCACCACAAGCATCATTCTCCATCAATTAATATTTAAATATTGCGTGCATCACGTGCTATTAGAGTCAAATATTCCTACTTGATCCATAAACTATCTTATGAAAAATGCTTGATCTACTTATCAAGGTGACACTTAGAGATTAATTTACTTCTGTCATTTCATCCGTAAAATTCTCTTTATATACAAAACAAGTATACGGGAGATTATGAATGAATGATCAAAACAATTACTTGCACGTAAGAACCTCTCTCCCTCCCCCCAAAGTCAATCAAACACAAACTTCAGCCAAATCATTTGCTATGAAAACCAANTTTGAGGCTACCAAGGCCATAATGTCTCCTCCCCCAACCATTTGGCAGAAAATCTCATATTTCTCTCGAATAACTTGATGTAGCAAATTCATCAGGCATATTATTACTTAACTTATTCGAGTCTGCTATACTTACAAAAATTGGCATCTAACATATTATGATTCTTAATATAATCAATGCAATATTAAAAGTCATTTCTAAGTATAAGATCCCTTCATAAATGGCTTGCTTTTATTACAAATCATAATTAATTTATTTTGATAACGTTTAGATCACTTTTCTATGATGGAGCAAATGACAGTACAAGAAGTACAGCTTAAAAACTATCTTAAACTATCAAAGTTGAGGTCCAAAAATGGTGGTTGGAGGCTCTCTAAACTCTGATGCAACATCAATCTCCAGAAAGTTCTCCTTGGTAAGCCCTAGGCTTAAAGGCATCCTTAGCATAGAATCAGGCTCAATTTCAACCACATCATCATTAAAAATAAAAAACAAAAGGTGTGGCAAGTTGAGATACAATTTAATTTGGAGCAATGAACAAAAGCCATCTAAGGAGAAACAAACACGAATAATTTAAGAAGGGGTGAAATTATGGTGAAGAGCTATAATGAGGAAAAAGGAGATTTAGTTCTATTAAATTTAGAATTTAGCATCCAAACTTGTTACTATCATACATGTAATTTGGGATAAAACACTTTATAGTTCCCCATATACACTACATCTCTTATATTTTGACTAGAATGACTTCCTTCACAGAGAATAACTTACTCCGACTTTTTCCTTCCTAAGCAGCAAAGGTGNCAAACACTTTATAGTTCCCCATATACACTACATCTCTTACATTTTGACTAGAATGACTTCCTTCACAGAGAATAACTTACTCCGACTTTTTCCTTCCTAAGAAGCAAAGGTGCATTGCTTCTAGGCATTTGCCTCCGTTGAAATATTATAATTACTTATACAGTAAGACAATAATCAACTGTTGTTTTATTTAGAGGATACTTCAGTGAAGGGCTAGAATTTTATAAAAGATCCTAATCAATTTATTTTGATTATTCTTAAATTTCTTTCAATTTTATATTTTATTACAAGTAATATCATCATTCTATATTGAGGAGCATGAAAGGGAATATGAATAAATGGTCAATATAATATTTTAAAGCAATTCTCTAGATGGAGAACCACCATCTCTCTCTCTCTCTCTCTCTCTCTCTTGCTTCTAATACAAGCCTCCTCTCTCTCATCAATAAAAATGTTCAACCAAAAACATCATTCCCTATCAGTTATTATCAAAGCAAGTATTGCCCGCATCATTTGCCATTAGAGTCAAATATTCCTACTTGAGCCATAAACTATCTTATGAAAATTCTTCATTTATTTATAAAGATTGCACTTAGATAAATTCTTTTCGTTATATCATCACATGCAAAGTTCTCCTTATATATAGAAGATGAATGCAAGAGATATGAATAAATGCTCAATACAATTGTTTGCTCGTAAAGAACCCCTCTCACTTCCTCTCCCATTTCATTCAANAGTTATATCATCACATGCAAAGTTCTCCTTATATATAGAAGATGAATGCAAGAAATATGAATAAATGCTCAATACAATTGTTTGCTCGTAAAGAACCCCTCTCACTTCCTCTCCCATTTCATTCAACCACAAGCTTCATCAACATCATTTGGTATAACAAAACAAACATTCCTACATTCACGGTCTACTGAAAAAATAAATTAACCCTAGTTAAGGTTTTGAGGCCCACATTTTCATTTAGGGGTTCTCAACTACACATTGTATATTCTAACCCTTTTCAATATTCTAAGTTTATCTCGCTCATTTCTTATCAAAATTACATAATAATTAATTATGTATGTTAAAATTCAATCCACTGTAACTTTTATGTTGAACACTTTGATTAGTTATAACAAAACATACTTAAGAATTTTTCATAAACTGACAATTTCATTTTGCCTCTGAGGCTACTCAGGCCAAAATCTTCCTCCCCAAACCTTCTGGCAAAAAAGTTCATTTTTTTCTTACTTTGAATCAGCTTATATATCATAATAATAGCATGATGTAGCAAAGTCATCTAGCATATTATTGCTTCCCTTATTTAAGCCCACTATAATTACACATATTGGCACCTAAAATAGTTCTTAATACAATAAAGGTATAATTAAAAGTTTCTTTAAAATATAAGATCCTTTCATAAATGACTTTCTTTTATTAAAAATAATTAATACATGATTAATTTTTTATGATGGAGCAAAAAACAATACAAAGTACAGGAATAAACTATCTGAATCTATTAAAGTTGGGGTGCAATAACAGTGGTTTGGAGCCTCCCAATACTCCGTTGTAAGCAGTAGCTCAAAGGCATCCATAAGCATAGAATCAAACTAAATTTTAACCACATCATCATTAAAGATCGAAAAAAAGGTGGTGGAAACTGACAACCAAATTTAGTTCAGTGCAATGAACCAAACAGATATAAGAAAACAAGCAATCACAGTAATTCACGAAGGGGAGAAATGATGCTAAAGAATTAGAATGAGGAAGGAGAGTTAGTTATATTAAAGTTAGAATTGTCAATCCTAAGTTGTTGCCCGCATAATTTGGGATCAAACTCTTTCAAGCTCCCTAAATATATTGCATCTCTTATATTTTAGTTGGAATGACTTCCTTTGTAAAGGAGAACCGACTCCAATTATTTTCCTTCCAATGCGCTGAAGGTGCGCTGCTTTTGGCACATGCAATTGGGGGTTATAGACCTGCTACTTGATCTTCTAGGCATTCATCCCCGCTAAAATATTAGCATTATTTATGTAATAAGAATATAATCAAATTTTGTTATTTTTAGATGATACTCTAGTAAATGGCTACTCTTTTATCAAAGATCCTAATCAATTTACTTTGAGCATACTTAGATTACTTCTTTTTAATATTTTATTACATGCAATATCATAATTCTATAATGGAATGATGAGGGCTCGAGGAGCGTATTAGGACAAAAAACAGGCGTTTAGGACAATCATAATCATGCCCATTTCAGTGTGATTATGCCAGGTCCAGCATAGTCACACCACTAATCAGCGTAATCACGTCGTGCTTCCTGAGGATGCAACGTAATTATGCTGGTTTCTGCCATGACCATGCTACCGGACGTAGCATGTGGCGTAGTTACGACTGGCTCGAGCGTGACCATGCCGCCAAACTTAAATAGATAGCCACCCCTTTTCGCATCATAAGTTTATCACANATCATCTAGCATATTATTGCTTCCCTTATTTAAGCCCACTATAATTACACATATTGGCACCTAACATAGTTCTTAATACAATAAAGGTATAATTAAAAGTTTCTTTAAAGTATAAGATCCTTTCATAAATGACTTTCTTTTATTAAAAATAATTAATACATAGATTACTTTTTTATGATGGAGCAAAAAACAATACAAAGTACAGGAATAAACTATCTGAATCTATTAAAGTTGGGGTGCAATAACAGTGGTTTGGAGCCTCCCAATACTCCGTTGTAAGCAGTAGCTCAAAGGCATCCATAAGCATAGAATCAAACTAAATTTTAACCACATCATCATTAAAGATCGAAAAAAAGGTGGTGGAAACTGACAACCAAATTTAGTTCAGTGCAATGAACCAAACAGATATAAGAAAACAAGCAATCACAGTAATTCACGAAGGGGAGAAATGATGCTAAAGAATTAGAATGAGGAAGGAGAGTTAGTTATATTAAAGTTAGAATTGTCAATCCTAAGTTGTTGCCCGCATAATTTGGGATCAAACTCTTTCAAGCTCCCTAAATATATTGCATCTCTTATATTTTAGTTGGAATGACTTCCTTTGTAAAGGAGAACCGACTCCAATTATTTTCCTTCCAATGCGCTGAAGGTGCGCTGCTTTTGGCACATGCAATTGGGGGTTATAGACCTGCTACTTGATCTTCTAGGCATTCATCCCCGCTAAAATATTAGCATTATTTATGTAATAAGAATATAATCAAATTTTGTTATTTTTAGATGATACTCTAGTAAATGGCTACTCTTTTATCAAAGATCCTAATCAATTTACTTTGAGCATACTTAGATTACTTCTTTTTAATATTTTATTACATGCAATATCATAATTCTATAATGGAATGATGAGGGCTCGGGGAGCGTATTAGGACAAAAAACAGGCGTTTAGGACAATCATAATCATGCCCATTTCAGTGTAATTATGCCAGGTCCAGCATAGTCACACCACTAACCAGCGTAATCACGTCGTGCTTCCCGAGGATGAAACGTAATTATGCTGGTTTCTGGCATGACCATGCTACCGGACGTAGCATGTGGCGTAGTTACGGCTGGCTCGAGCGTGACCATGCCGCCAAACTTAAATAGATAGCCACCCCTTTTCGCATCATAAGTTTATCACANGTTCTTCTTGACATTTCCTGGCATAAAGTCCCGACCCGTTAATCGCCAAGCTTGCTGAGCAACTGGACGCGCAACCCAAAATATCATGGAGTGGGAGCTGCACGATCTACACTGTCAGTTTCACGTTAATGCTCCCCAACACCAGCGTTAGTACGACTAAATGAACGAGTGATTCGCAACATTGCAGGAGGCGCATAGGCCTCATGACATTCTCGATGTCGCCACCATTTAGTTTGTAATATGCTGATGTCAAGCACAACTTGTTCGACATAGTGTTGATTTCATTTTGAACTGCATATATGTACTGTTCTTTTCTTATGCTAGTTGTGGCCCGCTCTCGTGACTTTCTTGTGATATATGTGATGTGAGATTCTCATGATATTGTCATACATGTTACTTATGATGTTTTATATCCCAGCATTTACTTGCCGTCCTCATGTATGTCTGTTGTATGCTTCATATGACACCTATAAAATAGAAAACAAGTTTGTGAGGAATGATGCCTGGATGTGCACTTAAGTGTGATCCACAGAGCAAAATTGTGGACTATAGTTAAATGTAATATTCGTGCTCGGAAGTCTGAATCTGACTAGATTATCTATAAATTTTATTAAAGTTTGCGGATATTTATGAAAGAGGGTATTAGAATTAAGTCTAGATACCTCTACTTGAACAAATTCCACCTGAATCCTAAAAAACAAAGAATAATTAAACTAGTGAAATTAAAATATGAATAATATTCTAAAGATCATTTAAATCTATTACTTTTCTACTCACCCAAGTTAATTGAGAAGTTAATTGAGTCTTAACATTGAATATGTCATAATATGTAGAGTGTTTACATTAAAAAGGATTTGAGACTTATCAATCAGGGGAGATTAGACATTCAAAAAATTTAAAAGAAAAAAACTCAATCAAATATAGTAATTCTTTAGGGAATGGGAAAAGAAAAGAAAAAAGAAAAAAAAAAGGGTAAAAATGTGTGAAAGATTTCAAAAGAAAAGAAAAAATCAAAACAAATGACCAACCTTCCTAAAAAGAAGCTTAAGATGAGCAGAAAAATAAAAAAAAAAATTGAATGTCAAAGAACCCTTTGATTAATAAGATTTAAACTCTCCTAATGAAATTCTAGAGTATTATATTCGGAGAAACGTCAGGCGATTTTGAATTGGTTGGTTGATTAGTAATTGATTTAAAATCACCTTTGAAAAATGAAAAACATTTTCAATTATACCCAAATAAGAATTTGAGAATTGCTTAGGCTTGAGAGGAAAATTAAAGAAAAAGGGTTAGGTTATTGACAGTCAATGAAAATTTGACCTTGATATAACATTTGCGAATTTTGCATTACACGTAGTGATTCTAGTAATGAATTATGAAGCCCACATGAGGGCTACAAATACCATCTTAGCCCCAGTTAAGATATGAGATTTCTTGATGACAAGTAATATTAAGTCTGAGAAAATTAACATGAGACAAAGTTATGTATTTTTCTTGGGTTAAATTTTGCATTTTCTTCCCTATTCATCATGATTTTATGCTTGTAGAAATTTTTTTGTGGTATTTTGCAGGTTATAAGAGTCAAAAGTGCATCACAAAGCGATAAAGCGGTGAAATCAATAGAAAGCTGACTCGGCGTAACTGCGCCCAAATGCGGCATAATTACGTCACCCTTTATGGATGTCCGGCGTAACTAAGCTAGTAATCTACTTTGCTACATCGGCTTTGGCGTGGTTACGCCGAATGCCAGCATGGTCATGCCGCTGCGAGATCTGTCTCAACTCGACAAGAAATCTCATGTTGAATTTGGATGGGGATTTATAAGTATAAACCAGGGCACGAGTTAGAGGCACGCGTTAGAGGCATTTAAAAACTTGGAGAGGCGGCCAAGAGGAAAAGAAAAGTCTTCACCTTCATTCCAAGGGTCCTTCCTTCTCCTTGAAGAAGAAAGCTGCTAGGTGTTGTTTTTTTTTTTTTTTTT
>JXCR01141405.1:83100-96656 GCA_002079205.1 Phalaenopsis hybrid cultivar
TTCTACTCGCTTCAAACTTCTTCTCAAGAGGTTGGTCATTTGCTTTGATTTTTTATTTGCTTTTCAAACCTTTTACAATTTGTAACATTTTCTTTCATTTTTATTTTTCTTTTTTTCTCATTCCCCTCACAATTATTATATCAAGTTGAACATTTCTCTTTTAGAGTTTTTGAATCTCTAGTGCCCCCTAAGTGATAAATCTCAAACCCTTCTTATATAAACTCTCAATATATTATGACTAATTCAATGTCAAGACAATTAACTTGACTGAGTTGAAAAGTAAAAAAAAAATTAAATGATCTTTGGAAAACTACTCATATTTTAATTACATCGGTTTAATTATTCGGAGTTATTTTTTAGAGTTCAGGTGAAGGCTATAGAGGATTCAGTTATCCGAACTTAATTCTAATCCCCTCTTTCCTAAATAATCGCTAACTTAAATAAAATTTGTAGAAAATCTAATCAGATTCAAGTTTTCTAGTACGAGTACTAAATTTAAGTATAATCCACAATTTAGCCATGCGAGTCACTCTCAGGTAGATATCAGAGTACCATTCCTCNTTAAATGATCTTTGGAAAACTACTCATATTTTAATTACATCAATTTAATTATTCGGAGTTATTTTTTAGAGTTCAGGTGAAGGCTATAGAGGATTCAGTTATCCGAACTTAATTCTAATCCCCTCTTTCCTAAATAATCGCTAACTTAAATAAAATTTGTAGATAATCTAATCAGATTCAAGTTTTCTAGTTTGAGCACTAAATTTAAGTATAATCCACAATTTAGCCATGCGAGTCACTCTCAGGTAGATATCAGAGTACCATTCCTCCCCAAACTTATTTTCTATTTTATAAATTCCATGTGAGCCATACAACAAATAGAAGGAAAGCAAAACAATGCAGAGAATATAAAACAAGAAAGGTGACAGTTATGGTACTATCACGTTAATCTCACATCACACATATCACTGGAAAGTCACGAGAGCAGGTCACAACTAACAAAAGAAACAACAGTGCGTAAATGTATTTCAAAATGAAATTAACATTGTATCTAATTAGTAATGCATCACATCAATATATCACAAAAATTAAATATTAGTCCACAAGCAACAAAGTCTACTAGTAGCTCACATCATACATCATTAAATAAGTAAGGTCAGCTAAATCATGCTCAACTATCAGTACAATCATGTTAAGAAAAAGTATCTACTGACTCTCTATTCGTAATCATTGTCTTCCTCCATCTCGTAAGCTCTCTCATCATATATTTGAAAAGCAACAGGAATGTCGCAGGTTTATTTACAACCTGGAATGTTGTGAAGCAGTAGTTCTCATAATCATTCTGACACTGGTGCAGGGTGGCATAAAAGTGAGACTGAAGGTGCAGATCGTGTAGTTCCCACTTNTGATATTCGATGCTTAATAAAAAAATATTATATTACTTAATAACGATACGTATACTTGCGTAGTATCCCATATTTAAAATTAAAATTATATTCTTATTGNGTTAAGTTAATTAGTTGTTTATTTTATTTTCATGACCAAAAATTACAAAAAAAATCGAATTTACATTCCTATTTTAGCATCTTAAGTTTAAGTAATAATATTGTGCTAAGTAGATTTTTGTCATCTAAAATTTCTAAATTCCTAAANATTAAGTTAATTAGTTGTTTATTTTATTTTCATGACAAAAAATTACAAAAAGAATCGAATTTACATTCCTATTGTAGCATCTTAAGTTTAAGTAATAATATTGTGCTAAGTAGATTTTTGTCATCTAAAATTTCTAAATTCCTAAAAAGCATATAGTTATTTTCCCTGTGTGTTCGATATTCGAGGCTTAATAAAAAAGTCTTATATTACTTAATAACGATACGTATACTTGCGTAGTATCCCATATTTAAAATTAAAATTATATTCTTATTGGTTTCATAGTGAAAAACTTACCTAGCTTTTGCTTTGGATTAAGTTTTTGACTTTGCTGTAAATTAAGAATAACTATTAAAGAAGTTAAAGTATATAATCGAGTACATGACATTTTACATCCATATAAAAAGTCTGGAATCAATAAACCAACAACAAAAGATGTTACTAGGGAAGGAGGGCCTCCAACAAAGAATTTCGACTATAGGGAGGAGCTAGAGAGGGTATGTAGGCCGACTGAAGGGATTCTGGCGGCTGTCGGGAGAAGTTCCAAGAACTGGAATGAGTTCTTGCGGTTGTTGAAGTTCTCTTCGTGGGTTTGAGATTTCTGCTAGAGAGAAAATACAGCTGAGTAGCCGACTTTGATTTCCAATGTTGCAAATCGATTCGGAGAAATTGCTTCTGCAAGTGATTAATCCAACAGAAAGAATCCGGAGGAATCACGCCTGCCAAGCGATCGATCCAACAGAAAAAATCACACCTACTGTGAATTGCGCCTACATAGAGATTGGTCGTCAGAAGGAATAGTGCCTGCTGNCCTGCAAGCAATTAATCCAACAGAAAGAATCCGGAGGAATCACGCCTGCCAAGCGATCGATCCGACAGAAAAAATCACACCTACTGTGAATTGCGCCTACATAGAGATTGGTCGTCAGAAGGAATAGTGCCTGCTGTGAATAGATCCAACAAAAAGAAGGAATCACACTTCCCGGAAAGCGCAATGAAGGAATTGCGCCTTCTATGAAGCGTTGTCAAAAGGCGAGGCGTGTCTACAAGGAGACGATTCGACAGAGGACCTACAGAGGCTGGTGGCTACGAGGAGAGGCTCCAACGGAAGGAGAGCTAGGATTTGAAAGTTGGCTCTGATATCATGAAGAAAGGTGAAGAAACTGTATTCTCTTATTTCCCTATTAATCAAATTACAACCATTTTCCTTTTAGAATAAGAAATGACTAGGGGAAACTTAATTACAACAATTAAGACTTATCAAATATACACTAACTTAGAAGAAAGGAATGTACAACAACAACAAAGCTTTTTTTTCCACTAAGTGGAGTCGGCGACATGAATCCTTTTTCTCCATTGTATCTCATTGAATGTTATATGTTCATTTAATTCGAATAGAGTAAGATAATTTTTTATACAACATGCCCAAGTCTTTTTTAGGTCTATATCTAACCTTCTCACCAAAAATAAAATCTAAAACATCTACTCTCATAACAGGATCATCAAAAGGTCGAAGTTTAATGTGACCAAACCATCTAAGACGACTCTTTCTAAGCTTGTTTACCACTAGAGCAACACTAACCATTTCACAGATATATTCGTTTTGCATTTTGTCTCTAAGTGTAAAGCTACTAATCCACTTAAACATTCTCATCTCAGCAACACTTAACTTAGTTTTATGTTTCTCTTTTATAGACCAACATTCTGCACAAGAATGAAAGAAACATGGCATAACAAAAAGAGAATAAAAGAGAACAACACTAAAATAGGTCAAAATTCCATAATATGTATGTATGTGCATATTTGATTCTGTATCAGTGTGTGTGTATTTTTGTTTGGGTGTGTGTGTAGAGAGAGAGAAAGAGAGAAAGAAAGAGAAAGAGAGAGAAATGTATAATTATATAACTTTAANTGCAAATCCTCACCACCATCAGTAAAGACTTCTTTCTTGTCAATGACACCAAGAGTTAAGGGGAGGGGAGATACCACCTTTGATAATAGAAGATTTGTGAGTTTGGAAGCGACTCAATATTTTTTCAACCGGGTGATGAATAAAAAGTTAATTTCAGAGAGTTGTTTCCAGAT
Organism: Phalaenopsis hybrid cultivar; assembly: GCA_002079205.1. Lineage (NCBI taxonomy): Eukaryota > Viridiplantae > Streptophyta > Magnoliopsida > Asparagales > Orchidaceae > Phalaenopsis > Phalaenopsis hybrid cultivar. The sequence continues at coordinate 86,836 of JXCR01141405.1, forward strand.
TCCTGAGGGTAGAGTGGAGGGTAAGACTGGAAGTCAAAGTTGGGAGCAATTCTATTATACTACTACCCCTGTCATGGTCCCACTCATTCGCGAGTTCTACGCTAACGTGAAGGAACACGTGGATGGGCGAATCTTCATTCTAGGGAAGTATGTTGCTTTCGACCTTACCACCATCAATAGGTTGTATGACCTCCCTGACATCCCAAAGAGTGAATACGTGAACTTCTTTTCTCGGAACAACCAGGTGATAATTAACTTCCTCACTGACTCCACAGTTCAGTGGAAGATGAGATCTGATGATGATTGCAAGTGTATGGTAAATTTTCTCCTAACTAACATGAATCAAACACCCAAGGCTTGATATTACTTTATTGTGGCACGATTATATTGCCTACCATGAGCCTCACAGATGTTACTAAGAATCGTTCAATCCTGAACCTCTGTATCTAGCAGGGGAAGACAATAGATGTCAAGTAGTGATCCATCACTCTATATATTGCTAGCGGTCAGACCATTGTAGGGTAAGGTCACCAAGCTTGATCACAGCCCTGTGTGCCAATGAGGGGATCTTTCAGGGTGACGACGAGAAGTTGTTGCACCCTTATACGTCCATGACCAAGGCATCTGTCTCATCCTATGGCTTGATTTTGATATTAGCTCGCACGTGGGGGTTGAATTCTTCTTGACATTTCCTGGCATAAAGTCCCGACCCGTCAATCGCCAAGCTTGCTGAGCAACTGGACGTGCAACCCAAAATATCATGGAGTGGGAGCTGCACGATCTACACTGTCAGTTTCACGTTAATGCTCCCCAACACCAGCGTTAGTACGACTAAATGAACGAGTGATTCGCAACATTGCAGGAGGCGCATAGGCCTCATGACATTCTCGATGTCGCCACCATTTAGTTTGTAATATGCTGATGTCAAGCACAACTTGTTCTACATAGTGTTGATTTCATTTTGAACTGCATGTATGTACTGTTCTTTTCTTATGCTAGTTGTGGCCCGCTTTCGTGACTTTCTTGTGATATATGTGATGTGAGATTCTCATGATATTGTCATACATGTTACTTATGATGTTTTATATCCCTGCATTTACTTGCTGTCCTCATGTATGTCTGTTGTATGGTTCATATGACATCTATAAAATAGAAAACAAGTTTGTGAGGAATGATGCCTGGATGTGCACTTAAGTGTGATCCACAGAGCAAAATTGTGGACTATAGTTAAATGTAATATTCGTGCTCGGAAGTCTGAATCTGACTAGATTATCTATAAATTTTATTAAAGTTTGCAGATATTTATGAAAGAGGGTATTAGAATTAAGTCTAGATACCTCTACTTGAACAAATTCCACCTGAATCCTAAAAAACAAAGAATAATTAAACTAGTGAAATTAAAATATGAATAATATTCTAAAGATCATTTAAATCTATTACTTTTCTACTCACCCAAGTTAATTGAGAAGTTAATTGAGTCTTAACATTGAATATGTCATAATATGTAGAGTGTTTACATTAAAAAGGATTTGAGACTTATCAATCAGGGGAGATTAGACATTCAAAAAATTTAAAAGAAAAAAACCCAATCAAATATAGTAATTCTTTAGGGAATGGGAAAAGAAAAGAAAAGAAAAAAGAAAAAAAAAGGGTAAAAATGTGTGAAAGATTTCAAAAGAAAAGAAAAAATCAAAACAAATGACCAACCTTCCTAAAAAGAAGCTTAAGATGAGCAGAAAAATAAAAAAAAATTGAATGTCAAACAACCCTTTGATTAATCAGATTTAAACTCTCCTAATGAAATTCTAGAGTATTATATTCGGAGAAACGTCAGGCAATTTTGAATTGGTTGGTTGATTAGTAATTGATTTAAAATCACCTTTGAAAAATGAAAAACATTTTCAATTATACCCAAATAAGAATTTGAGAATTGCTTAGGCTTGAGAGGAAAATTAAAGAAAAAGGGTTAGGTTATTGACAGTCAATGAAAATTTGACCTTGATATAACATTTGCGAATTTTGCATTACACGTAGAGATTCTAGTAATGAATTATGAAGCCCACATGAAGGCTACAAATACCATCTTAGCCCCAGTTAAGATATGAGATTTCTTGATGACAAGTAATATTAAGTCTGAGAAAATTAACATGAGACAAAGTTATGTATTTTTCTTGCGTTAACTTTTGCATTTTCTTCCCTATTTATCATGATTTTATGCTTGTAGAAACTTTTTTGTGGTACTTTGCAGGTTATAAGAGTCAAAAGTGCATCACAAAGCGATAAAGCGGTGAAATCAATAGAAAGCTGACTCGGCGTAACTGCGCCCAAATGCGGCATAATTACGTCACCCTTTATGGATGTCCGACGTAACTAAGCTAGTAATCTACTTTGCTACATCGGCTTTGGCGTGGTTATGCCGAATGCCAGCATGGTCGTGCCGCTGCGAGATCTGTCTCAACTAGACAAGAAATCTCATGTTTAATTTGGATGGGGATTTATAAGAGAAAACCAAGGCACGAGTTAGAGGCACGCGTTAGAGGCATTTAAAAACTTGGAGAGGCGGCCAAGAGGAAAAGAAAAGTCTTCACCTTCATTCCAAGGGTCCTTCCTTCTCCTTGAAGAAGAAAGCTGCTAGGTGTTTTTTTTTTTTAGCCTTAAGAGGAGTTGTGGGAGAGAAAGATTGTGGAGCGATCAATATTGTGCGGAGAGGATTGTCTGTATTGAGAAAGGATAATTACTTGGTTGTAAGTTTTCTCCTTTCATGCACTTGTTTTTCTTCCATGATTTCAATGAAAGATACCATGTTTTTCTGTCTCATGGCAAGTGGCAAAATCTCTTACGGCTTCTGTGATATCCCAAGTTCCTCGCATAACATGCTATTTCTAGGCTAGTAGTGTAGTAAACTTACCTATTATTTACTCTCAAGTAATCTCATATCTAATATCTTGACTAGAACTAAAATAGTGTTTGTAGCTCTCATGTGAGTTTCTTCATTCATTACTAGAATCTCCACGTGTAATACAAAATTTGCAAATCTCATGTCAGGGTCAACCTTTTTTTCAATTTCCCTCTCTCTAAATCTAAGCAAATCTCAAAATTCTTATTTGAGTGTGATTGAAAACTATTTCATTTTACAAAGATGATCTTAAATCAATTACTACTCAACCAGTCAATCCAAAATTAACTCACATTTTTCTTAATATAATACCCTAAGAATTTCATTAATAGAGTTTTAAATTTTATTAATTAGAGAGTTCCTTAAAATTCAACCTTTTTATTCTTCTACTCGCTTCAAACTTCTTATCAAGAGGTTGGTCATTTGCTTTGATTTTTTATTTGCTTTTCAAACCTTTTACAATTTGTAACATTTTCTTTCATTTTTATTTTTATTTTTCTTTTTTTCTCATTCCCCTCACAATTATTATATCAAGTTGAACATTTCTCTTTTAGAGTTTTTGAATCTCTAATGCCCCCTTAAGTGATAAATCTCAAACCCTTCTTATATAAACTCTCAATATATTATGACTAATTCAATGTCAAGACAATTAACTTGACTGAGTTGAAAAGTAAAAAAAAATTAAATGATCTTTGGAAAACTACTCATATTTTAATTACATCAATTTAATTATTCGGAGTTATTTTTTAGAGTTCAGGTGAAGGCTATAGAGGATTCAGTTATCCGAACTTAATTCTAATCCCCTCTTTCCTAAATAATCGCTAACTTAAATAAAATTTGTAGAAAATCTAATCAGATTCAAGTTTTCTAGTTTGAGCACTAAATTTAAGTATAATCCACAATTTAGCCATGCGAGTCACTCTCAGGTAGATATCAGAGTACCATTCCTCCCCAAACTTATTTTCTATTTTATAAATTCCATGTGAGCCATACAACAAATAGAAGGAAAGCAAAACAATGCAGAGAATATAAAACAAGAAAGGTGACAGTTATGGTACTATCACGTTAATCTCACATCACACATATCACTGGAAAGTCACGAGAGCAGGTCACAACTAACAAAAGAAACAACAGTGTGTAAATGAATTTCAAAATGAAATTAACATTGTATTTAATTAGTAATGCATCACATCAATATATCACAAAAATTAAATATCAGTCCACAAGCAACAAAGTCTACTAGTAGCTCACATCATACATCATTAAATAAGTAAGGTCAGCTAAATCATGCTCAACTATCAGTAAAATTATGTTAAGAAAAAGTATCTACCGACTCTCTATTCGTAATCATTGTCTTCCTCCATCTCGTAAGCTCTCTCATCATATATCTGAAAAATGGTGAAGGGCAACAGGAATGTCGCAGGTTTATTTACAACCTGGAATGTTGTGAAGCAGTAGTTCTTATAATCATTCTGACACTGGTGCAGGGTGGCATAAAAGTGAGACTGAAGGTGCAGATCGTGTAGTTCCCACTTCATGACATTCTAGGTCGCAGCCAACACGTCTAGACGCTCGATAAGATGATTGATGAGTCAGGACGTTGTGTTGGACGACATCGAGAAGAACTCTTTCCCCACTTGTGAACTGATGTTGAAGTCAATCCATGATAAGACATATGCCTTGGTCACGGGCTTCTGATGGTGGTGAGGATGTGTGGTGAGATCCTAATGAGACTATGGTGAAAGTATGGGGAATCAACAAGATTAATTTCGGATCTCACCTAGAATTGCATAAGAATCATGATTCAAAGCATTTCCGGCCAACTCTCATCCTAAGGCATCTCCGACAAGCCAGGGGTTTGGCGTACCCACACTAGGTCACAGAAATGTGGCAACAGATGACGGAAAAAGGATTGGCTGACTATTTAAGTTCGATGGTATGGTCACGCTCGATCAAGGTGTAACTACAGACAAAATGTAAGGAAAACAGTATATGGCCTGTAAGGAGAATCCGACAGAGAATAAAATGCAGAAGGAATTGGGTTGCAGGATATATGATACACCTAAAATATATAGTCTTTTTATACGCATTTTTATTCATATTTTTGAGATATTGTGCTTTAATGAAAGATATTTGTGTGTTTTTCTTTTAGGTCAATCAAATGAATGAAAAATGCTAAAATGAGTAAAAAAGGTCAAATTTGGAGCAAAAATGAAGAAGGATGCAAAAATGAACTGGGACGCCTACACACCTAGAATTGGTGCCTAAGCGCCAGAGGAGCAACGCCTAAGCTCCAAGTACCTCGTGCTTAAACACCAGAAGTAGTTATGAGATGACTTATTTAATTTGAATGGATTTTTGAAGAGATGTTTGAAGCAACCCTTGGTAAAAACGTGGGAAATAGCCCATTAACACAAAAATTCATTCAATTGGCTTTTGAGGAAGCAATTTCTAGAAGATTCATTGAATGAAGACACCTTTTTGAAGAGACACCAAGACACCCCTTGGAATTTTTATAAGAAAAGACTTAAATTTTCTAAAAGAGGAGGCCAACCACCCATCAAATTTACAACCATCATCCATCTAAGTCACCGCCGCCGCCCCCCATCGCCGTTGCCGCTGCCGCCGCCGACCACTTTTCTTTTTATTTTGACTATTAGTTTGTATTGTGAGTGAAGAAAGAAAATTCAAAGAAACTTCAAGATATTTGGCGGAGAGTGAGAACATTTAAGATCTGAGATGATATTGTCTCAGTCAACAAATGATTAGAATCACATTGATTTCATCATTAGAATGTAGTTCATTAAGAGAAATAAAATTTTCAAGGGTATAGAATTATAGGATTTTAGAGTGACAGACTAAAACCCCTAATTTGATTTATAGTTTTAAGTTTTGATACAAGATGTTAATCTCCAGGTGGAGGGAGACGAGGGAACTCTAGAGTGAGAGCTAGTATCTTCCCTGCTTAGCCGGTCTTCAAGACTATTTAAACTATAAATTAGCCAATGATCTTTATTGCATCTTTAGTAAGGGTAAAGAATATTATTGCTCCTATTTGACACAACACATTTAGAATATTTCCACAATAGAATTTTTCTACTTATTACTGATTCATGATAAGAAAAAATATATTTTATTTATATCACCATCATCTTGCAAGTATTTAATTAAGTTAATTAGTTGTTTATTTTATTTTCATGACAAAAAATTACAAAAAGAATCGAATTTACATTCCTATTGTAGCATCTTAAGTTTAAGTAATAATATTGTGCTAAGTAGATTTTTGTCATCTAAAATTTCTAAATTCCTAAAAAGCATATAGTTATTTTCCCTGTGTGTTTGATATTCGATGCTTAATAAAAAAATATTATATTACTTAATAACGATACGTATACTTGCGTAGTATCCCATATTTAAAATTAAAATTATATTCTTATTGGTTTCATAGTGGAAAACTTACCTAGCTTTTGCTTTGGATTAAGTTTTTGACTTTGCTGTAAATTAAGAATAACTATTAAAGAAGTTAAAGTATATAATCGAGTACATCACATTTTACATCCATATAAAAAGTCCGGAATCAAAAGACCAACAACAAAAGATGTTACTAGGGAAGGAGGGCCTCCAACAAAGAATTTCGACTATAGGGAGGAGCTAGAGAGGGTATGTAGGCCGACTGAAGGGATTCTGGCGGCTGTCGGGAGAAGTTCCAAGAACTGGAATGAGTTCTTGCGGTTGTTGAAGTTCTCTTCGTGGGTTTGAGATTTCTGCTAGAGAGAAAATACAGCTGAGTAGCCGACTTTGATTTCCAATGTTGCAAATCGATTCGGAGAAATTGCTCCTGCAAGCAATTAATCCAACAGAAAGAATCCGGAGGAATCACGCCTGCCAAGCGATCGATCCGACAGAAAAAATCACACCTACTGTGAATTGCGCCTACATAGAGATTGGTCGTCAGAAGGAATAGTGCCTGCTGTGAATAGATCCAACAAAAAGAAGGAATCACACTTCCCGGAAAGCGCAATGAAGGAATTGCGCCTTCTATGAAGCGCTGTCAAAAGGAGAGGCGTGTCTATAAGGAGACGATTCGACAGAGGACCTACAGAGGCTGGTGGCTACGAGGAGAGGCTCCAACGGAAGGAGAGCTAGGATTTGAAAGTTGGCTCTGATATCATGAAGAAAGGTGAAGAAACTGTATTCTCTTATTTCCCTATTAATCAAATTACAACCATTTTCCTTTTAGAATAAGAAATGACTAGGGGAAACTTAATTACAACAATTAAGACTTATCAAATATACACTAACTTAGAAGAAAGGAATGTACAACAACAACAAAGCTTTTTTTTCCACTAAGTGGAGTCGGCGACATGAATCCATTTTCTCCATTGTATCTCATTGAATGTTATATGTTCATTTAATTCGAATAGAGTAAGATCATTTTTTATCAAAGTCTTTTTTAGGTCTATATCTAACCTTCTCGCCAAAAATAAAATCTCAAACATCTACTCTCATAACAAGATCATCAAAAGGTCGAAGTTTAATGTGACCAAACCATCTAAGACGACTCTTTCTAAGCTTGTTTACCACTAGAGCAACACTAACCGATATATTCGTTTTGCATTTTGTCTCTAAGTGTAAAGCTACTAATCCACTTAAACATTCTCATCTCAGCAACACTTAACTTAGTTTTATGTTTCTCTTTTATAGACCAACATTCTGCACAAGAATGAAAGAAACATGGCATAACAAAAAGAGAATAAAAGAGAACAACACTAAAATATGTCAAAAATTCCATAATATGTATGTATGTGCATATTTGTTTCTGTATCAGTGTGTGTGTATTTTTGTTTGGGTGTGTGTGTGTAGAGAGAGAGAAAGAGAGAAAGAAAGAGAAAGAGAGAGAAATGTATAATTATATAACTTTAATAAAGATAGTGTATAATTATGATTCTAAAATAAATTTTAAGACAATAGCTGAATGAATTAGACCACAAATGCATACTAAAATTATTTAAATATTTAACTGCAATTACATATTTATCACAATATTTGATTGTAGATTGAATCAAGATCGAAATAAGAGAAACAAGTTTAAAGGACAATAAAAGGTCAACTTCACATGAGAAACTAAGCTGGATAATTAAATTTTTTATCTTATGTTAATTTACGGTTCTTTTTTGTGCTTGAGTACATAAAAATAACATGTCTTATGAAAATTTTAAAAAGTTATAATTTATTTTATGAGCAAGTAAAATGGGCAATTATTCTTCTAGTGTTGAAACTCGCACATGATGCAACGAATTTAAGATAAATACATTTTAAGATCATAATTTGATGAATTTAAATTATGCACATTATCTACTTTAAATGAAAAATTTATTCAAATTAAATGACGTGTAAGCTCAACAAAGGAGTTAACCCCTTATGGTACTAGTCGGAGGGTGGTCATATAACCAACAATAAGAAAGCCTTAATCCCACTAAGTGGCGTCAGCTAAATGAATCCATTTTCTCCATTGCGTCCTATTTAGTGTCACATTTTCATTTAATTCTAGTAAATTAAGATCCTTTTTTATAAAATACGCCCAAGTCTTCTTAGGTCTACCTCTACCTTTCTTAACATATGTTGAATCTAAAACATCTACTCTTCTAATCAGATCATCAGGTGGTCCTATAACCATTATTCAAATTAAATGAACGTGTAAGCCCAACAAAGGAGTTAACCCCTTGTGATACTAGTTGGGGGTGGTCCTATAATCATTAGCATTAAATGAAAAAATAAATAAATAAATGAAAAATGATGTACTATGCGTTGGGGACGTAAAAACATATTTGATTTTGAAAAAATCAAATCACACCATAGAAAGACATCGATTCGAAAGATCCATAACAAAGCAATGCACGGAAGGGCATAAACAAAAAATATAGATAAACACATACAATTTAACATAGAAAAACCCGAGAACCGAAAAAAATCACGAGCCCACACAAAACCGAAAATTCCAACATGAAGATCAAGAGAAATGTATAGATTACACCACGCTCAGATTCCCTATCTATTCTCTTGGAACTTACAACAATTTGGATGCTCCTTCATCTCTTGATCGCACAAGAGAAAGCGGTCGAAATCCACCCATCAACTCTTCACAGAACTCATACTTGTTAAGTACCGTTGAGAGAATACACAAGTAAGTTTTTGAATGAAACGATGGCTTAAAATTGAATCAGAAGAGAAAATCGCTCCTAGCATCGGATCAACAATCTCAAGCACTACATTTCCACTCGCTCTGTCTTGAAAGCATGATGGCGGTGTTGCCGCGCCCCTCTTGGGTGTAAAAACTCTAATCACACTGCTTCTGAACCTCAAACAAACAAAACAGCAACGCATATGCGCCATGAATGAGCACAAGAACTGTAAGAGCTCTGTGCATTGGTCACTTACGTGTCCCTATTGACATCGGAGTGCTAGGTCCCATTGGCATGTGAGCTGGGGCACCCCCCTTTGGGAGCCGAAAGCTTGCAAAAAGCACTGGAATGTTGCATGGTTGTTGTATTAGGCTCCACAACTTACAATCTCCACTTAGAGACTGATTGCACCAAATTCCTCTCCTCTGCACCTCCATAACTGCACCATTTTCGGTCTTGTAATGTAGTCTGACCTCTAATCTCAACCTTTCTGAGGACCAACTGAAGCCAAGCAAAGCTTCAGTTTCTCAACATTCACCACCTCAGTCAAAATATTTGACTGATACTAAGTTGTATGTATCTTCTCCAAGAATAACTGCCCATCTTCTAAAAGAAAACAAATAAAATAATGCCCTAACTTTAATATGATACCCTGGCATGAAAAACGACATTCTTACATAAATGAATAACACTCATATTGTCACTATAAAGCTTTTCAATCTCTTGCTCCAAGCTTAGCTCTG
>JXCR01141405.1:98868-136581 GCA_002079205.1 Phalaenopsis hybrid cultivar
ATATATATATATATATATATATATATATATAATCATGTATTCATATGTCAAAGGCCTAGAATTTAATATTTGTATTTAACATACCTTCGTGTCATAAATTTATGGATAAAAAAAATAATTCTCTTTTAAAAAAATTCTATTAGTGATATTTTAAAAATGTTATATTAAATATTCAATTGGCCTGCATGTAAATAAGAATATTTAGACGATAGATATTGATATATCACCAATAAATTTTCATCGTTCGACACGAATTTCGAAGCATGATATACATGAATCTCAAGGCATGACACGAATCTCGAGATAATATTTTAAGCATGAAATATTCAAATTTTAATAAAAAACTATACATAGCTCCAATTTCAGCAAACTTATAGTCAAACTGACCGGCTTGATGAGACGGACCCAATCAAGCCCAGATCCAGTCATTGAACCACACATAAATAATTTATGGACATATTTGAAAGATCAAAGGGTTATCAAATATGACAAGTTTATACTCAATTCGAGCGGCTCGACAAGACAAATCCAACTAGCTCAAGATCACTCATTTCTGACATTATTAAGGCAATCAAATGTCCAATAAACGCCGTATGATCAAAGGGAAGCTCTCTGTATCGTCCGATCAAAATGATTCATATTTCTACATTAATTGCACTCATAACACTATAAATAGAGTTACATACCTCTCATAAGAGAGGCTGAAGTCTGGAGTGAGAGTTTGAGACCTTGAGGAGAAGCTGTAGTTCAGCTTCACCACCGATCGTCGCCGAACACCACCGACCTCTGTCGTCGACCACCGCCGACCGTCAAAAACCATCACCGATCGTCGTCAACCTCCGCCAACCGTCATCAATCACCACCAACTAGACGTTGTCAGTCAACGTTGTAATCTAAAAAATATAGTTGTCATTTTCCGTCTGTGGGATAAGAGATTTTTGTAATCATCAATCAATAGTGGATTTTCGCAACTGGGCCAGACCCTGTGGATTTTCCCTTTACGGGCTTTCAACGTAAAAAAACTTTAGAAGTAGTCACTGTTTTTTTTCTTTTTTATCTAAGTGTGTGCAGAATTCTCGTACAACGCTAAGACGATAATCCGTTCTCTACCGCCACTAATTTTCCGGCACGCATCAGATATGCAAACACACAGGATTTGTGTGGTATGGAAGTAAATACCCCTAAAATTTTTAAATAATTTTAATGTTACATATTTTTCTTTATGAATGTTATATATTTTAAAAAAATATTCAATATTTTTTAGAGATAATTGAAATATTGCTATTTACAAATCTAGTACTAATTTGATTTTTTTGAACCACTGAATCGACACATTTAGGTGTGCCAACATCAAGCAATTGAGAATTTGATAAAAAATAAATTATTGGTTGAAGTTTTATGTGAATTTTGATATTTGAGTGAGAGATTATAAAATAGATAAAATAGGGGGCTAGATTTTTAAATAGCAATGTTTTAGGTGCTACAAATGCAATTTCCCTATTGTTATGTTTTCAAGGAATTCATAAGTCGATTTAAATGTCAGCCAACACTAATGTAAACATAAGATTGGTTAGTTTAATTAAGTTCGAGCCCAAATTTAATTTTATGTGTGAGTAAGTTTATGAGTCAACTTGCCTATTATTAAAGAGAGAAAATAATTAATTCAATTAACTTAAAAAATTAAAAAAAAAATTGGGAGAAAAAATATAAATAGGTTTATGTAAGAAAATAAACATAATCCTCAATTAAATTTTAGGGATGATTATATACATATCATTAGAAATATTGGTACTTATAATATTAGCACTCATTTTTTTTTTCTAAACCTATATTTTTATGTGTGCCATGATCTAACTATTAGGAATTTGATTAAGAAAATGTAATTTTATAAACATATCAAACAACTCTCATGTATTTACATAGCTAACATTTAATTTTATATATTTATATTTAGGACACATTGGTGTGGTAAACTAAATGCATAAAAACTATATATTACTTTAAAAAACTCATGACAATTTTGACGTGATGCTAAATATTTGAGTGTGATGAACGTGGATATAAAAGCTTAGGTGTTAGATACGTAAATACATAAGAATTGTGCCGTATGTTTGCAAATTCACCATAATAAAAATAAGGGTCGGGATTTTGACATGAATCTTGATATTTGACTGATAAGTTGAAAAAAGGATGTAAGAGAGCAAGTTTTGTAAATAGCAATATGTCAAGCGCTACGTGCGTTATTGTCCCATTTTTTTCATAATTTACACACAAATTTTTGAATTTGAATGCACTTTGAGAATATTTTATAATGCTAGTGAGATAACAAGTCAAATCAGAGCTAGCCCAAGCTTGGCTCAACTCATTATGCTTAGCTTGTAAGCAATTTATTGAGTCAAGTCTAAGCTGGCTCATGAGCTAACTTGGCTCAGTTACAACTGCATTTAGAAGTATTGGAGTTATCTTCATGGATTGATTTATGGTATGTTTGATCATTATTATTTATAAAGATAAACAAAAGACAAAGCATTATAGATTAATTTTAAGATAGATGACATGCTTCAGGCTTATTGGTGAATGNATCCGGCTTGTAGTGTTTAAGGATGTTAATTACCAATTATGTTATCTTTTAAATCCAATCAATTGAGTTTAGATATTGAGCTTATGTCACTACTAAGCCCTTAACTATCATGATAGGAGAAATGGTGATTATCAAAATTTGGATTTAAATGCATGTACTCTTATTAAATGGTCAAACCATCCTCAACTTTGGGCTTAAAAAAAGTGAATTTCCATCTTTCTGACTTAAGCCCATCACTTAAGAATCGTCTGATATTAGTTGACTTCTAAGTCACGAAGATTATAAGATTTATAATCTTGTTGACATTGTGCAAAGGTGGTGAGTGGGTTTCTACCTTTCAATCCCACTGTGTTTCAATCATCCAAACATATTTATTAAGATCAAAATTACTCATTTTACCTTGTTTAATTCTAAATTTTAATTAAGGCACCAAAGTCTAAAATTACCACTTTGCCCTTGGGGCANGAAAAGCTATACAGAGCTCCAATTTCAGCAAACTTATAGTCAAACTGACCGGCTTGATGAGACAGACCCAATCAAGCCCAGATCAAGTCATTGAACCACACATAAATAATTTCTGGACATATTTGAAAGATCAAAGGGTTGTCAAATATGACAAGTTTATACTCAATTCGAGCGGCTCGACAAGACAAATCCAACTAGCTCAAGATCACTCAATTTTGACATTATTAAGGCAATCAAATGTCCAATAAACGCCGTATGATTAAGGGAAGCTCTCTGTATCGTCCGATCAAGATGATTCATATATTCTACATTAATTGCACTTATAACACTATAAATAGAGTTACATCCCTCTCATAAGAGGGGAGTCTGAGACATTGAGGAGAAGCTGTAGTTCAGCTTCACCACCGATCGTCGCCGAACACCACCGACCTCTGTCGTCGACCACCGTCGACCGTCGAAAACCATCACCGATTGTCGTCAACCTCCGCCAACCGTCATCGATCACCACCAACTAGACGTTATTAGTCAACGCTGTAATCTAAACAATATAGTTGTCATTTTCCGTCTGTGGGATAAGAGATTTTTGTAATCATCAATCAATAGTGGATTTTCGCAACTGGGCCAAACCCTGTGGATTTTCCCTTTACGGGCTTTCAACGTAAAAAACTTCTGGAGTAGTCACTGTTTTTTTCTTTTTCATCTGAGTGTATGCAGAATTCTCTTACAACGCTAAGACGATAATCCGTTCTCTACCGCCACTAATTTTCCGGCACGCATCAGATATGTAAACACACAGGATTTGTGTGGTATGGAAGTAAATACCCCTAAATTTTTTAAATAATTTTAATGTTACATATTTTTCTTTATGAATGTTATATATTTTAAAAAAAATATTCAATATTTTTTAGAGATAATTGAAATATTGCTATTTACAAATCTAGTACTAATTTGATTTTTTTGAACCACTGAATCGACACATTTAGGTGTGCCAAAATCAAGCAATTGAGAATTTGATAAAAATTAAATTATTGGTTGAAGTTTTATGTGAATTTTGATATTTGAGTGAGAGATTATAAAATGGATGAAATAGCGGGCTAGATTTTTAAATAGCAATGTTTTAGGTGCTACAAATGCAATTTCCCTATTGTTCTGTTTTCAAGGAATTCATAAGTCGATTTAAATGTCAGCCAACACTAATCTAAACATAAGATTGGTTAGTTTTATTAAGTTCGAGCCCGAATTTAATTTTATGTGTGAGTATGTTTATGAGTCAACTTGCCTATTATTAAAGAGAGAAAATAATTGATTCAATTAACTTAAAAAAATCAAAAAAAAAAAAAAAATGGAGAAAAAATATAAATAAGTTTATGTAAGAAAATAAACATAATCCTCAATTAAATTTTAGGGATGATTATATACATATCATTAGAAATATTGTTACTTATAATATTAGCACTCATTTTTTTTTTCTAAACCTATTTTTTTATGCGTGCCATGATCTAACTATTAGGAATTTGATTAAGAAAATGTAATTTTATAAACATATCAAACAACTCTCATGNGTGTAATATTTTAATTTTAGAGAGTAAAACTTTAAGCAAACATTGCTTTTCGATGGGAGGATGGTTCTTTTTGGCTGGGGTACAGTGATACTCTTAAAATATATATAGTGTTTTTATACACATTTTTATACCTATTTTTGATATATGCGCTTTAATGAAAGATATTTGTGTGGTTTTCTTTCAGGTACAATCAAATGGATGAAAAATGCTAAAATGAGTGAAAATGATTAAATTTGGAGTAAAAATGAAGAAATGTGCAAAAATAAACTGGGTGTCTGTCGGTACTAAAAAGTTTAGGAGTTGTTAAGTTGTCGGCTGCTAGGATGAGTATCCTAACACCCGTTTTACTTAAAATATATATATATTTTAGAAAAAAATAGTGTTTAAAATTTTTGAAAATACAAGATTGAACCGATCTCATATCCCCAGTAGTTTAAATAAACAAGCCTAATACCGCAAGTAGTGCACCTATCCCGAGGGATAGATAAATTACTTACTAGTGAATGCTCGATTAAATAAACTAAATATTGTATGACATCTGTTTAAGTTTGCGAAACTATTTTATATTGACCGATAAATTTTTTATTTAATACGAAGAATTAAGTAGAGTTTATAATCAATGTAAAGATTTAATGATGAGACGATGTGTGCCTTATAAAGAAATTTAGAAAATTATCCAAAAATATCATGATTCTGAATTTGGAGGACTTTTTGAGAATGATAGAATTGTTCGTAAAATTTTACAATCTGAATTTTATTGCTGTCAGTTACCGGAATCGGAATCCTATCACCGGCTTCGAAAAGGCATTTAATTTGCACATATATATAGTTTAGAAAAATATGAAATTAAACTGACCCCATTTTTTTCATAATTTAAATGAAAGAGCACCATACCTCAAACCCTATATTTATCATAAAGGATAAACACAAGACTTGAGGATGAGGCTCGATCAAATAAACTAAGAAATATATGACATCTGTACGAAGCCATTTTATTTGCTGATAAATTCCCCTATTTAATATGAAGAATTACATATGGTTTATATTAAGTTGGGTTCTAAAAAACTTCCTATAGGGGCAAGCCCCTATAGTTAATTACATCTTAGATAACTAAAGTCACCTAAGAAAACTCTCAATAAAAATCAGGAAATTTTTTCTTCAAAAAGGTCAAAGGATAGGACTTTTCAGCAAGATCGGACAAAGAGGTGTGAAAGGGGAATGAACCAAATTTGGAGCATTTATTGTAGAATCCAAAGGAGGAAGAACTAGAAGATGTCATTGATCCGGAGGAGAACTGCAGTGACTTCCCCAGCTATCCTATAATTTGGGAGAAATTATTTGAGTGTTTCATCCTGCAAATTTTATTTGCTTAGAGCTTAAATTTATGTGAAACGATCACACAAATAGCCTAGAAGATGTGAGGATTTAGGTCGTGAAAAACGACAACCTCGGAAACCTAAGATGAGTTAGAGCTTATATTGTACAACAGAGCTATACGAAAGCCCAAAGATAGGGTGAAGATTTATGTTGTATAAGCAAACAAACTCGAAGTTCTATGGCTTGGTTATTTAATTCTAAGGAAAGACATGCTATTATAGATCTTCTTGTTGTTGAAGATGGTCGTGCTGCCCATAATGCTAGCTCCAAGCTCTTCACCGAGGCGAGTTTAAGTTTTCTAACGTGTCAGATTATAATGTCAAATTAGATGTCCCTATGGTTACAGCTCTTTAAATGTTATGGGACATACTAAAGTTGATTAGAGCGACACCAGTTAGGATCCTAAGGTTCCCTCATTCTGGTATCACTATTTTTTATTGGATTCACTTAGTCTAAATGAATTTACTAAGCTCAACTTAATGAGTTCCATACTTTCATTTAGACCGTGGGGAATCTCGTTAGCAACCATAGGTTTCCTNGCATACTAAAGTTGATTAGAGCGACACCAGTTAGGATCCTAAGGTTCCCTCATTCTGGTACCACTATTTTCTATTGGATTCACTTAGTCTAAATGAATTTATTAAGCTCAACTTAATGAGTTCCATACTTTCATTTAGACCGTGGGGAATCTCGTTAGCAACCATAGGTTTCCTTCTCCTAGGGATTCCCGATCATCCAATTGAGACGTCTTAATTTAGCTGCAATTGTTGTTTTGTGATGTTTGTGATTACATTTTGAGTTGTTTTATATTTTAAATGTTATGGCGGTGAGTTTTATTTGGTTGATTTAGTTTTGGTTTTGGTTTTACGGCTATCATAACAGTTTTGGTTTCCATGCAGGTTGACATCATTGTTTAACATGCAAGTTTTATAAGTAAGAAAATATAGTGTGTGAAGTATAAGACAAGACAGTACTGTAAACTGTAAAAGCGTACCTGACAAATATTCTCATTCCACCACCTAAAAGGTCAATACTTGCTAGGCATATATATAATATTGCAAGGAATTTAAATTGCAAGAGTAGCTAAAGGTTTAGTTTCCAAACCCCACGTTATGACTTTATTGAGTCTTAGAAGATCCTAGTAGATAATTTTAGGATAAAATATGACAAGTTCAATTTGTCCTTCACAATATCCAAAAGATTTCAAAATGCTCGGGGTATGACCTTGAATATTTTGAAGATCTCTTGAATTATTTTGAATTCATTTATGAACTTATCATATTGTTCCATTAACCATCCAAGTTTAGAGTGTGGCTACCCCGTTGCTCAGTGAAACTTGACAATTTAATCATCCTAAGGATAAGATTCTTAATTAGTCAATTGATGTTTCATTCAAAAGTTGTGTGAGTGGGTGCCCCTAAAGCAAGTCTAGGTNAAATTGCAAAAGTAGATAAAGGTTTAGTTTCCAAACTCCACGTTATGATTTTATTGAGTCTTAGAATATCCTAATAGATAATTTTAGGATAAAATATGACAAGTTCAATTTGTCCTTCACAATATCCAAAAGATTTCAAAATGCTCGGGGTATGACCTTGAATATTTTGAAGATCTCTTAAATTATTTTGAATTCATTTATGAACTTATCATATTGTTCTATTAACCATCCAAGTTTAGACTGTGCCTACCCCGTTGCTCCGTGAAACTTGACAATTTAATTATCCTAAGGATAGGATTCTCAATTAGTCAATTGATGTTTCATTCAAAAGTTGTGTGAGTGGGTGCCCCTAAAGCAAGTCTAGGTTATTTAAGATTATGATGCTCACAATTAAGGCCCGGCTTATAGTGTTTAAAGATGTTAATTACCAATTATGTTATCTTCTAAATCCAATCAATTGAGTTTAGATATTGAGCTTATGTCACTACTAAGCCCTTAACTATCATGATAGGAGAAATGGTGATTATCAAAATTTGGATTTAAATGCATGTACTCTTATTAAATGGTCAAACCATCCTCAACTTTGGGCTTAAAAAAAGTGAATTTCCATCTTTCTGACTTAAGCCCATCACTTAAGAATCGTCTGATATTAGTTGATTTCTAAGTCATGAAGATTATAAGATTTATAATCTTGTTGACATTGTGCAAAGCTGGTGAGTGGGTTTCTACCTTCCAATCCCACTGTGTTTCAATCATCCAAACATATTTATTAAGATCAAAATTACTTATTTTACCTTGTTTAATTCTAAATTTTAATTAAGGCACCAAAGTCTAAAATTACCACTTTGCCCTTGGGGCACTTCACCTCAAAACTCATTAAACATAACTCAAATGACTTTGAGGGTTTAAAGTGTCATATCCATGAGGTAATGTCAGAGGAGAACATGTGAACCTCTCAAACTTTTAATTTAATTTAGATAATTATTTAAATTTAGAAGGTAGGGTTTTCAAAGGTTAATTTTTTTAATTATCCAAAGTAAAGTTTGTATTTATGAAACATTTATTAGAGGTCTCATAGGTCAGAGAAATACTTAGACAAAATTTCATGACTTTTTGAATTAATTTATTATAATTATTTTAGTGGGAGNGTTTTCAAAGGTTAATTTTTTTAATTATCCAAAGTAAAGTTTGTATTTATGAAACATTTATTAGAGGTCTTATAGGTCAGAGAAATACTTAGACAAAATTTCATGATTTTTTGAATTAATTTATTATAATTATTTTAGTGGGAGAATAAGAAAAATTCACTTTTAAGCCTTTAAAAATTATTTTTAATTCATGAAAAATTAGGAAAAATATTACAATAAGTCCCAAGTAATCAGGGAGCAAGTTGGCACATTTTAAAGTATTTTAGTATTTTTTAGATTTTTAATTATTTTAATTATTTTAAATTTAAAAGAAGGTTAAAAATCAAGTATTTTACCAAAAATAACTTTTATTTTTTCTAAGTGCCCCTGATCACAAGAAACTCAGAAAATTACTTTTCATAAATTTTCCAAGTGTATTTAATTTATTCTAATTATTTTTGTGCAAAAATACAAGGTTTCTTTGAAAACCAACTTTGGTGCTTAAACTTAGGTAAATAATTTTTAAATTTTTGCAGTGAGTAAAAATAATATTTATGGACAGTGGGGAAGTGATTTTTTCAATTTTTGGTAAGTATTTAATTTACATAAATTAATATAAAATGTACGCATTTAATTAAATATAGGAATGTACAAGATGATTCAAAATATCACAATATTTTTCCTAGACTTCTCTAACCACAGGAAACATACTAAAATTATTTCCATAATTTTTTAAGCAATATTTTGATTTATATAATTAAAATAAGCGAAAAAGGTCACTCTAACTTGAAAATCAGGGACAGAAGCATGGGGATATCCCTTGACCTTGGAAAAATCACAAGGCATAGCCTCTGTCATGAGGAACAAACCCTCAAAGTTTCAAGCCATGGTGGGCAATGTTTAGTCATGCAAAATTAAAAAACCACAGAGGGTATTTAGTTCATTAAAAATCATGGAGTAAAAAAATAATTTTTATTTTGAGTCCACATTATTCTCCTCTATTCACTGAGCAAGAAGGTATTTTTTTTATAATTTTTTTAGAGAAAGATATGAATTTTTGAAGTTTAGGCATTTAAAATAATTCAAAAATCCCTATTTTTCTATTTTTCAATCGCGACGCCAACTCATCCTACGGCAACTCTGAACTCACATGCAACGCACTCTCATTCAGCGCCACCATCCACTTCAGCTGCCACGCGGCCCGCAGTTCACACACCATCCGCTCGTCCGGCTTGATCTCCTCTGTTGGTTGGATACACGCGCGATCGGACGACTCTCCGTTATCGTCCCCAAGTGACTTAACCCGTAAGCCGTTCACACTGAAACCATAAGATCTCAAGCTATACTCAACCAAATTGCATGGGATTTGTTTCTAAATCTTTATCTACTTGAGATGAGCATATCTATACGGTTAATCATGTATGAAATCAAGCCATTACAAATGGAGAATAAAAAAAGCTCAGATTAAGGTTGAAGTTCAATACCTTTGTCTGAGAGGGGAGGCCTCAATCACATGGTTGTGGTAGCTTTGATTTGACCCAACAAACCTCCGGATGAAGTCTCAAGACTTGATGAATTGTTTAGGTATGAATTCGATCAAGCTCGATTTTAGTTGTTGGTCTAAAGCTAGGTTAGAGGCTGTTTGAGAGGGGCTTTTGTGGGGAATCAACTTATTTCACTGTGGGGATGGTGTGTGCACAATTAATTGGAGTTTGGTTCATTGTGGAGGTGTGGAGAGATCTATCCTGGTTTTGGGGCAAAGTTCAGTGAAGAAATTGGCTCTGTGGGGTGGCTATCAGTGGCTGAGAGCAAGAGGATTGCACTTGGGATGGTTTGGGGATGCTCTGGTGAGATTTTGGTAGAGTTTCCTTAAAGTTTAAAGTACACTCTTCCTTGGTCGTGGATAGCTTCATTTAAAGCCATGGCTGTCTGGCGGAGCTTAAGGTTTGGAGTTGGGTGTTAAATCTTGCTGAGGTGGAGGGAAGGAAAGCTCTAATGGCCAATGAGAGTGAGCCAAGCCGGGGAAGTTCAATTTTAGGTTTTGTCCATTTGGGGCTCCCTTGGGGTGGCTGTTTCCGGTGGCTGGCTAGAATATGGTCACTTCTTGGCTCAGGGAGGCCAGCAAGTTGCTAATGATGGTTAACTCCTAAGGGTAAGTGGTGATGAAGGAGATATTTCAAGTTTAGGCCAAATATGGGGTGAAATCCCTAAATCAAGGGACCATTGGTCCATAGCTCATCTTGGCTGGTCTAGGTGGGTTTAGCCTGGTCCATAGGGTGTATTTGATGGTTGTGGGGTCATTAATTTGGTGCTTAGACATGGTCAAGTTAATTTTTTTGAATGGGTTCAACTTGGGTCCCTAAAAGTTGGGTTTGGGTTAGGCTAGCCATGATTTTGAGCCAAATTGATTGATCAACATTGTGTAGATTATTGTCATAAAGATTTTTGGTGAAGGATTGAAGTAATTTTAAGGTCAATTGGAAGCTCAATTTGAAGGATTTTGGGATTTTGGTTAATTTGCGCATGTTGGACTAGACTTGTGTCTAGGTTGGGCTAAGTTCAAATTGATGGTTGAAAATGGTCTATAGGAATGCCTTGAAGAGTTTTCAACACAAATTGGGTGTCAATTTTGGGGTTAGGGCATTCAATTTGGTGGAATTTGGAGACATAGCCAATTTGGGGATTNCTAAAAATCAAGTATTTTACCAAAAATAACTTTTATTTTTCCTAAGTGCCCTTGATCACAAGAAACTCAGAAAATCACTTTCATAATTTTCCCAAGTGTATTTAATTTATTCTAATTATTTTTGTACAAAAATACAAGGTTTCTTTGAAAACCAACTTTGGTGCTTAAACTTAGTTAAATAATTTTTAAATTTTTGCAGTGAGTAAAAATAATATTTATGGATAGCGGGGAAGTGATTTTTTCAATTTTTGATAAGTATTTAATTTACAGAAATTAATATAAAATATACGCATTTAATTAAATATAGGAATGTACAAGATGATTCAAAATATCACAATATTTTTCCTAGACTTCTCTAACCACAGGAAACATACTAAAATTATTCCCATAATTTTTTAAGCGATATTTTGATTTATATAATTAAAATAAGCCAAAAAGGTCACTCTAACTTGAAAATCAAGGACAGAAGCATGGGGATATCCCTTGACCTTGGAAAAATCACAAGGCATTGCCTCTGTCATGAGGAACAAACTCTCAAAGTTTCAAGCCATGGTGGGCAATGTTTCATGCAAAATTAAAAAACCACAGAGGGTATTTAGTTCATTAAAAATCATGGAGTAAGAAAATAATTTTTATTTTGAGTCCACATTATTCTCCTCTATTCACTGAGCAAGAGGGTATTTTTCTTTTATTTTTATAATTTTTCTAGAGAAAGATATGAATTTTTGAAGTTTAGGCATTTAAAATAATTCAAAAATCCCTATTTTTCTATTTATCCAGCGCGTCGCCAACTCATCCTACGGTAGCTCTGAACTCACATGCAACGCACTCTCATTCAGCGCCACCATCCACTTCTGCTGCCACGTGGCCCGCAGTTCACACACCATCCGCTCGTCCGGCTTGATCTCCTCTGTTGGTTGGAAACACACGCGATCGGACGACTCTCCGTTATCGTCCCCAAGTGACTTAACCCGTAAGCCGTTCACACTGAAACCTTAAGATCTCAAGCTATACTCAACAAAATTGCATGGGATTTGTTTCTAAATCTTCATCTACTTGAGATGAGCATATCTATACGGTTAATCAAGTATGAAATCAAGCAATTACAAATGGAGAATAAAAAAAGCTCAGATTAAGGTTGAGGTTCAATACCTTTGTCTGAGAGGGGAGGCCTCAATCAGATGGTTGTGGTAGCTTTGATTTGACCCAACAAACCTCCGGATGAATTTTCAAGGCTTGATGAATTGTCTAGGTATGAATTCGATCAAGCTCGATTTCAGTTGTTGGTCTAAAGCTAGGTTAGAGGCTGTTTGAGAGGGGCTTTTGTGGGGAATCAACTTATTTCACTGTGGGGATGGTGTGTGCACAATTAATTGGAGTTTGGTTCACTGTGGAGGTGTGGAGAGATCTATCCTGGGTTTGGGGCAAAGTTCAGTGAAGAAATTGGCTATGTGGGGTGGCTATCAGTGGCTGAGAGCAAGAGGATTGCACTTGGGATGGGTTGGGGATGCTCTGGTGAGATTTTGGTAGAGTTTCCTTAAAGTTTAAAGTACACTCTTCCTTGGTCGTGGATAGCTTCATTTAAAGCCATGGCTGTCTGGCGGAGCTTAGGGTTTGGAGTTGGGTGTTAAAGCTTGCTGAGGTGGAGGGAAGGAAAGCTCTAATGGGCAATGAGAGTGAGCCAAGCTGGGGAAGTTCAATTTTGGGTTTTTTCCATTTGGGGCTCCCTTGGGGTGGCTGTTTCCGGTGGCTGGCTAGAATATGGTCACTTCTTGGCTCAGGGAGGCCAACAAGTTGCTAATGATGGTTAACTCCTAAGGGTAAGTGGTGATGAAGGAGATATTTCAAGCTTAGGCCAAATATGGGGTGAAATCCCTAAATCAAGGGACCATTGGTCCATAGCTCATCTTGGCAGGTCTAGGTGGGTTTAGCCTGGTCCATAGGGTGTATTTGATGGTTGTGAGGTCATTAATTTGGTGGCTTAGACATGGTTAAGTTAATTTTTTTGGATGGGTTCAACTTGGGTCCCTAAAAGTTGGGTTTGGGTTAGGCTAGCCATGATTTTGAGCCCAATTGATTGATCAACATTGTGTAGATGATTGTCATAAAGATTTTTGGTGAAGGATTGAAGTAATTTTAAGATCAATTGGAAGCTCAATTTGAAGGATTTTAGGATTTTGGTCAATTTGCGCATGTTGGACTAGACTTGGGTCTAGGTTGGGCTAAGTTCAAATTGATGTTTGAAAATGGTCTATAGGAATGCCTTGAAGAGTTTTCAACACAAATTGGGTGCCAATTTTGGGGTTAGGGCATTCAATTTGGTGGAATTTGGAGACATAGCCAATTTGGGGATTTTTGGACTTGGTTTAAAATTAAGTGAAATTGAGGCTTGTACAAGGCAAATTGAAGGTACAATTTTATTTGTAGGATTGTTATGAAGAGTTTAGGATTCATATTGGGGTAAATTGAGTAGGCTATGAGGTTCAATTAGGTGAGACTATGTCATAGGGCCAAAATTGGGGGTTTTGGTTCAGATCAAAATTGAGCTCAAAGCATAGGCCAATGAGGCTTGGATTTGGTTTGGATTGTTCATATGAAAGGTAAATTTGAGTTTAGAATTGAAATTGGGTAGGATTTGGGGCCAAATTGATGGACATTTGGNATTCATATCAAAATTGAGCTCAAAGCATGGGCCAATGAGGCTTGGATTTGGTTTGGATTGGTCATATGAAAGGTAAATTTGAGTTTAGAATTGAAATTGGGTAGGATTTGGGGCCAAATTGATGGACATTTGGGATGAATTTAGGGAAATTGGGTCTTTAAAGATAATTTGGGGGTGGTTTTAGTCAAAATGGTCAAATTAGCCAAATTAGGTTCAATTGAAGGGTTCAAATTTGTTTTGGAAATATTNCAATTTGGGGGTTTTAGTCAAAATGGTCAAATTAGCCAAATTAGGTTCAATTGAAGGGTTCAAATTTGTTTTGGAAATATTTGAAGTGATTTTGGATGTTTTGGGAAATTTTGGGGTGCCAAGGGTATTTTTGTAATTTTGGCAATTTTGGGGGTATTTTGGGATTTTTGGGTGGATTTGGGCAATTTGGGTATTTTGAAATGGTTTAAAATGATTTTTGGATAAATTTGGGTATTTTGGGTGAAATTGGGATTTTTGGCCAAATTTGGGATTTGGGGGTATTTAAGTAATTTGGGTAGGTTTGGGGGGTAAAAAGGTCAAATTGGAAACTTTAGTAGATTTGGGGTGCCAACCGCCCTACATGAGCTATGGACCAATGAAATGCCCATTTGGGTCCTCTATGTACTGGTCTTAGCTAAACCCTAGCCTAGGGCTAATGAGTCTAAGGGACCATCTACATGAGTCTCCTAAGAGATCAAGGGATCAAAATTAACAAGTTAGGGTTTAGGGTTGTTAGTGGATATAGGTGATAGTGAGTGTAGTAAGCTAGCTCCAGACCAACAACCAGGGTCATCCCTATGGTCAATCAATCCTATGGGGACTCTTCCTGAGATCTTCCATACAGACCCCACCTACTAAGTGCTAGAGGTTAGGACCAATAAGTGGAACTTCAAGTTGAGAAAGGAAGAGTTTAGAATTCTAATGGAAAGGGTTCCTTTTCTAGTTTTATAAGAATAGTCAACAAAAAAGTCCTATGGCTAGACCTTAGGCAACTAAAGAGGGAAAACTAAACCTCAACCAAAAGTGAGGTCCTATGGCTAGACCTTAGGCTACTAAAGAGGAAAAACTAAACCTCAACCAAAAATGAGGTCACTATGGCTAGACCTTAGGCTACTAAAGAGGAAAAACTGAACCTCAACCAAAAGTGAGGTCAACAAATGAACCCCCAATAGGTGTGGTGTATTGGGCAAAGCACACCGCGCGTATTGGCGTTGCCCGACGAGATCAACAAACCTAACACAAAATCTTAAGTTGTTTCCACTACGGAAAATATCATGTGAATATCTGATTGAAATAAAGGAGTAGAAACTCTCACTAGGGATCGAAGAGTGGGTTTCAAATTATCAAGTTTCAGGTGTTTACAGAGGAGGGGAATCAGTATGTAGATGCTGACCCCAAGATGAGAATTGAAATTTAGGTATCAATCCCGGAAAGGTGAGTCAAAATTTAGGTATTGACCTCGAAAGATAGGAATTAGAATTTAGGTACTGATCCCGAAATGATGATTGAAATTTAGGTATCAATCTCAGAAAGAGAATTGGAATTTAAGTACCAACCTCAAAGGGAGGGAATCAAAATTTAGGTACTAATCCCGAAAGATAGGAATCAAAATTTAGGTATTGATCTCGAAATGAGGATTGAAATTTAGGTATCAATCTCAGAAAGAGAATTGAAATTTAGGTACTGACCTCAAAGGGAGNAATTTTTGGATGGATTTGGGCAATTTGGGTATTTTGAAATGGTTTAAAATGATTTTTGGATAAATTTGGGTATTTTGGGTGAAATTGGAATTTTTGGCCAAATTTGGGATTTGGGGGTATTTAAGTAATTTGGGTAGGTTTGGGGGTAAAAAGGTCAAATTGGAAACTTTAGTAGATTTGGGGTGCCAACCGCCCTACATGAGCTATGGACCAATGAAATGCCCATTTGGGTCCTCTATGTACTGGTCTTAGCTAAACCCTAGCCTAGGGCTAATGAGTCTAAGGGACCATCTACATGAGTCTCCTAAGAGATCAAGGGATCAAAATTAACAAGTTAGGGTTTAGGGTTGTGAGTGGATATAGCTGATAGTGAGTGTAGTGAGCTAGCTCCAGACCAACAACCAGGGTCAACCCTATGGTCAATCAGTCCCATGGGGACTCTCCCTGAGATCTTCCATACTGACCCCACCTACTAAGTGCTAGAGGTTAGGACCAATAAGTGGAACTTCAAGTTGAGAAAGGAAGAGTTTAGAATTTCTAATGGTGAGGGTTCCTTTTCTAGTTTTCTAAGAATAGTCAACAGGAAAGTCCTATGGGATTTCTAATGGTGAGGGTGCCTTTTCTAGTTTTCTAAGAATAGTCAATAGGAAAGTCCTATGCCTTAGGCTACTAAAAAGGAAGAACTAAACCTCAACCAAAAGTGAGGTCAACAAATGGACCCCCATTAGGCTACTAAAGAGGAAAAAATAAACCTCAACCAAAAGTGAGGTCAACAAATGGACCCCCAATAGATGGTGCCTTTTCTAGTTTTCTAAGAATAGTCAATAGGAAAGTCCTATGGCTAGACCTTAGGCTTCATGTCTAGTTTTCTAAGAATAGTCAATAGGAAAATCCTATGGCTAGACCTTAGGCTACTAACTTTTTCTAGTTTTCTAAGAATAGTCAATAGGAAAATCCTATGGCTAGACCTTAGGCTACTAAAGTCTATTTTTCTAAGAATAGTCAATAGGAAAGTCCTATGGCTAGACCTTAGGCTACTAAAGATAGTTTTCTAAGAATAGTCAATAGGAAAGTCCTATGGCTAGACCTTAGGCTACTAAAGAGGAGACCTCAACCAAAAGTGAGGTCAATAAATGGACCCCCAATAGGTGGGGTGTGTTGGGCAAGCACACCCAGATCTAGTTTTCTAAGAATAGGCAATAAGAAAATCTTATGGCTAGACCTTAGGCTACTAAAAGGGAAAAACTAAACCTCAACCAAAAGTGAGGTCCTATGGCTAGACCTTAGGCTACTAAAGAGGAAAAACTAAACCTCAACCAAAAATGAGGTCACTATGGCTAGACCTTAGGCTACTAAAGAGGAAAAACTGAACCTCAACCAAAAGTGAGGTCAAGTCATATGGCTAGACCTTAGGCTACTAAAGAGGAAAAACTGAACCTCAACCAAAAGTGAGGTCAACTAGCTCCAAACACACAATTCCTAACACTTAACTTAATGCCACTCTTCATTAGAAGGAATGAATTTAGCTAGACCCTAGGCTACTAAAGAGGAAAAACTAAACCTCAACCAAAAATGAGGTCAACAAATAATCCCCAATAGGTGTGGTGTACTGGGCAAAGCACACCGCGCGTATTGGCGTTGCCCGACGAGATCAACAAAACTAACACAAACTCTTAAGTTGTTTCCACTAGGGAAAATATCATGTGAATATCTAATTGAAATCAAGGAGTAGAAACTCTCGCTGGGGATCGGAGAGTGGGTTTCAAATTATCAAGTTTCAGGTGTTTACAGAGGAGGGGAATCAGTATGTAGATGCTGACCCCAAGATGAGAATTGAAATTTAGGTATCAATCCCGGAAAGGTGAGTCAAAATTTAGGTACTGACCTCAAAAGATAGGAATTAGAAATTAGTTACTGATCACGAAATGATGATTGAAATTTAGGTATCAATCTCAAAAAGAGAATTGGAATTTAAGTACCAACCTCAAAGGGAGGAAATCAAAATTTAGGTACTAATCCCGAAAGATAGGAATCAGAATTTAGGTATTGATCTTGAAATGAGGATTGAAATTTAGGTATCAATCTCAGAAAGAGAATTGAAATTTAGGTACTGACCTCAAAGGGAGGGAATCATAATTTAGGGACTGACCCCTAGATGAGAGTTGAAGTTTAAGTATCAATCTGAAAAAGAGAGTCAAAATTTAGGTACCGAAATTGAAAGAAGAGAATCATAATTTAGGGACTGATTCCAAAATGAGAATTGAAAATTAGGGACCAATCTTAGAAAGAGAATCAAAAGTTAGGGACCGGCCTCGAAAGGAGGGAATAAGAAGTTAGGTACTGACCCCGAGATGAGAATTGAAATTTAGGGATCAATCTCAAAACGAGAATCGAAAGTTAGGGACCGACCTCGAAAAGAGGGAATTAGAAGTTAGGGACTGATTCCAAAATGAGAATTGAAATTTAAGGATCAATCTCAAAAAGAGGATCAGAAGTTAGGGACCGACCTCGAAAAGAGGGAATCGAAAGTTTGGAACTGATTCCGAAATGAGAATTGAAATTTAGGGATCAATCTTAAAAAGAGGATCAAAAGTTAGGGACCAACCTCGAAAAGAGGGAATAAGAAGTTAGGGACTGATTTTGAAATGAGAATTGAAATTTAGGGATCAATCTTAAAAAGAGAATCAGAAGTTAGGGACCGACCTCAAAAAGAGGGAATCATAAGTTAGGGATTGATTCCAAAATGAGAAATAAAATTTAGGGATCAATCTCAAAAAGAGGATCAGAAGTTAGTGGCCGACCTCAAAAAGAGGGAATCAGAAGTTAGGGATTGATTCCGAAATGAGAGTTTGTGGTGTTTAACCCATAGNAAAAAGAGGGAATAAGAAGTTAGGGACTGATTTTAAAATGAGAATTGAAATTTAGGGATCAATCTCAAAAAGAGAATCAGAAGTTAGGGACCGACCTCAAAAAGAGGGAATCATAAGTTAGGGATTGATTCCAAAATGAGAATTGAAATTTAGGGATCAATCTCAAAAAGAGGATCAGAAGTTAGTGGTCGACCTCAAAAAGAGGGAATCAGAAGTTAGGGATTGATTCCGAAATGAGAGTTTGTGGTGTTTAACCCATAGATATGTGTCATGTGATAATGCTGACATTGGTGAGGAAAATATATGAAATTTTGTGAGATTTAGTGCATATAAGGATGGTCATGTTGTGTGAGCAAAGAGTAAGAGACCTCAAAACCGAGAGAAATAACTCAATAGATTGGTCATATGAAAGGTGAATTTGAGTTTAGAATTGAAATTGGGTAGGATTGGGGCCAAATTGATGGACATTTGGGGTGAATTTAGGGAAATTGGGCCTTTAAAAATAAATTTTGGGTTTTGGTCGAAATGGCCAAATTAGATTCAATTGAAGGGTTCAAATTGGTTTTGGAAACATTTAAAGTGATTTTTTATGTTTGGGGAAATTTTGGGGTGACAAGGATATTTTTGTAATTTTTGTAATTTTGGGGGTATTTTGGAATTTTTGGGTGGATTTGGGAATTTTGGGTATTTTGAAATGGTTTAAAATGATTTTTGGACAAATTTGGGTATTTTGGGTGAAATTAGGATTTTTGAACAAATTTGGGATTTGAGGGGTATTTAAGTAATTTGGGTAGGTTTGGGGGTAAAAAGGTCAAATTGGAAATTTTGGTAGAATTGGAGTGTGAATCACCCTACATGAGCTATGGACCAATGAAATCCTCCTTTGGGTCTTTTATTTACTGGTCTTAGCTAAACCCTAGCCTAGGGCTAGTGAGTCTAGGGGACCATCTACATGAGTCTCCCAAAAGATCAAGGGATCAAAATTAACAAGCTAGGATTTAGGGTTATGAGTGGATATAAGTGATAGTGAGTGTAGTGAGCTAGCTCCAGACCAACACCCAGGGTCAACCCTAAGGTCAAACAGTTCTATGTGGACTCTCCTTGAGATCCTCCATACTGACCACACCTACTAAGTGCTAGAGGTTAGAACCAATATGCAAAACTTCAAGTTGAGGAAGGAAGAGTTTATAATTTCTAATGATGAGTGTTACTTTTCTAATTTTCTAAGAATAGTCAGCAGAAAAGTCCTATGACTAGACCTTAAGCAACTAAAGAGGGAGAACTAAACCTAAACCAAAAGTGAGGTCAATAATTGGCCAACTCTATTTATAGATGTTAATATATATATCAAAACATGTGATCGGTGCCAGAGAGTAGGTAATATTTCAAAAAGAAATGAAATGACTCTAAATTTTAATTTGGAAATTAAAATTTTTGATGCATGGGGATTGGATTTTATGGGACCATTTATACCTTCATTCGGAAATATATATACATATTGATTGCAGTGGATTATGTTTCAAAATGGATTGAAGCAATTGCTTTACCTTGATGTGCTGCTCGGAGTTATAAAAATCTATCCCTATGGGGTAGTTAATATTGAAGTCCACAAGACTAGAATAATATTTAAAGTGAATGGGCACAGATTGAAATCATATTTTGATGATCAAAGACCAACTTTTAAAGAGACTGTATTCTTGGGGTCACTTAGAATAAGACTGGGAATGTCGGGCTGACGACATTAAACTAAGCGTTTTGTGGGAGGCAACCCATATTTATCATTGTTTAGTTTGCTTTTGAGTTTGTTTTGTTTGAAATATTTTATGTATATTTATGTTTAAGTCTTTATGAAGTCTGTATATTTGAAAAAATATTTAGAAACATCTTTATTTGCCTAGTTTTATAGGAAAATTGAGAATTATTAGATCAAAATCGAAACCACAAAAATTTTGGAACTGGCGCATGATGCACTGGACTAACGCATGTTGCGCCAAATTCCAGAGAGCTGGCACATGATGCTCCAGATTTGGTGCATGATGTGCCAAATTTGTCTCATGATGCTCAGAGGCGCCGAAAATGTTTAAAAAGTGTCAAATGGCGGTTTTTGGTGGTTTCTTCTCCATATAACTTCTAAAAACCGAATTCAAACCATATTTTAGGGGAGAAAATGAGGGAAGTGTCACCACTTTTCAAGTCCTATGGCTTCCCACACTAAAAACTCTGCTAGATTTTGAATTTGCAACCGGAGAAAGTTCATCAGTTTTGTTACATGATAGAATGCTAGTGAAGAAGAGGCTTATCAAAGAAAGGGGATTTGTGAATTGAGGATTCAACATGCCGAATACTCGAGTAGAAGAGACTATTGTGTAAGCGTTGGGCAGTTCTTTGATACACTACTACCACTATTGTTGTTTCTGTAGTAAAAGAATTTTATTCAATTATTTAAGGGATCAACCAAGGAATGATTTACGTGCGAGGCATGTTTGTGTAGTTCACTCTTTCAAGAATAAACAAGATGTTTATGATTGAGAATGTGTATCTGCCATTATGCAAATTTTACCCCTACAAGAGAGAATATGAATGAACTCTACCGCTACCTTACGGATGAAGATGCGAATTGGGAGGTCAGAGATGATGGAAATGTAAGTTTTCCCTCATCATTTTTAAATCCAATTTCAGAAGCCTGACACCTCTTCATTTCATCAAAATTATTGTCTACTATGAAGATTAGCAAGGTAACAAAGGAGAGCTATTTTAAATCATTGCATTCAAACCGGAAAACCTATTGATGTTGGAGCTATTATTGTGAAATCGGTTTTGGATTTGATTGTCAATGGATCTGCAACTGGAATTGGACATCCATCCACAATTTTCCTACTGTGCAGTCAAGCAAAAGTACCTTATGAAAGTTGGGAAAAAGTGCTTCTTTCATGGAAGTCGATGGATCCAGAAGTCTATTGCAGCTGTATTGGAATGAGAGATGAAAATAATATGAATGTGTTGATGGATCACGGGTCTCAGAATGCATCACATGTTTAGCCTTAATACAACTCAAGTGCACTATCAAGAAGATTGAAAAAGATGTGCAGAATTTCATGCATGTGATTGGGAATATTAAATGCTGGATCAACTAGATTGAAGACTAAAGAAACATTTTGAACATACTGGGCGTATTGAAGATGGATTGGTACGTATGTTAAAAAACATGCTTGGATTGAGGAGGAAAATTTAACTGATTAATTTCCATTTCGACCCTTCTACAACCTGTATGTGCACTATCAATCTATGGGAGATATCCATAAGGACGATAGTGAAAAAGATATTTGATCTTAATTTATGCACGAAACATTTTGTTTAATGCTATTTGTTTTAGTTATTTTATTGAGTTGGATTGCATTTCTTTTCTAATAAACATTATCTATGTTTATTTTTTGAATTTTGATGTTTAGATTTCAGTGTTAGGATGTTGGTTTGCTTAAGAACACTGAATTTGATGTTTGTTGGCTTGAAAAATGTTAGTTTGTAACAGCGCAAATTTTATATATAAATGTGAGTTTTGTGTTGTTTGTGAAAGTTTGGCGGTAGTGTGACGTTTAATTATGCTTAGAAAGGTTTATTTGAGTCAAATAGAGGTTGACGTAAAGCGGTACAGAGCAGATTTCCACAAAAACCAAATATGGTGAATTTAAGCTCTGGCGCATGATGCGCCAAAGGTCCGAACAAGCCATATTGCCTAGAAAACCACAAAATTGCAAGGAAAAACTCCATTTTTGCTGCTTGAGTCATCTTCCACCTTAAGACCTTGGTCTAGGGCATCACATTGTGGATGAAAGAGAAGGATTCATAGGCTAAAAATCATAGATTTCATCTTCACTTGTTAAGATCTTCACTTTAACTTAGAACTTTTTTATTTTCACTATGGATTTGGGAGATATGAAAATTGGGATTTTTGATGAAAAAATTTGAAGAAAACTTAAGGTGAAAAGTTTCTTACCAAATAATCTTGCTTGTGGAGTTAGATTTTTTGATTTAGTGATTTATTTGGACTATATTTGGATTAGTGTAGAATTTTCAAATGGCTCCCCAAGTTAAGAGAGGAAGGCTGTCCAAGGAATTCGATGCACAAAGATTTGTTCGTTTCAAAGCCTAACATAGTTACAATACTCGGATGGAAACAAAAAGAATGATCTAAGAACGGGCGTTTGCAAACCTGGTGGCAAGGTTGAGAGACTGATTCTCACTAGAAAATAGGAAAGATTCTGCTACTTCATTGCAGTTGTGATTGTAGCGATGGTTCGAGAGTTCTATGCAAAACTGAGGTTCACTAATGAAGATCACATCTTAGTTAGAGGTAAACAAGTTAAATTTGACCGAGGATCAATACTTTTTATGGTTTGAGGGGTGTATTTTTCAATGAATAATTTGTTTTCATGATGACTGATTCATCACTTGATGAAGTGATTGCATTTTTGACTGATGGAAGAGGGGAGTGGAAGCTTAAGAATAATAAGATAGTTAACTTCCCTGCTTCCATGTTGACTATTCAGTCAAAAGTATGACACCATGATCCCGATGATATAGTTGGCAAAATATATAAAGTTGACTCCGCTTTACAACGGTGTCAAAAACTTGATGCATTATCTTATGAATAAGAAATTTAAGCAATTTATGTAGGGATTCTATGCAAGTATACGTATCGTTATCAAGTAATACAAAACTTTCTTTTTAAGCCCCAAATATTGATCCCACGAGGAAGGTTTAAACTTGAAATGATAAATTAACTAGGAAATTCACAGCAATAAAATAAAATTACTGTCACTAATTTCAAATATTTGATGTACTATCAGAACTAAATTATTAACTACCAGCAAAAATTGAAAAGCAAAGTTTAAACAGTAACTACCAAACTATGTTTATGTGATGAAGTTATCTAATATGAAAAAGCATCTTTCCCACTACAATGAGTTTTTGGTAAAATGAGATGAGATAAATGATTTAAATATCATCTTTCTCACTACAATGAGTTTTTGGTGAAATGAGATGAGATAAATGGTTTAAATATGTATTATGCCAAACAGGAGCAATTTTAATTCTCTACTCTCATTTAGTGTTATAGAGAATTATTGACTAATCTCAGATTTACTCCCTAAATCCATGATTAGGCCGGGAGGATACTGGGTCTCACTCCAGTGGTCCCACTTCCTTTCCCCTAAAGGTTAATGCTCACTTTAGTTCTTAAACACTAAGACCAAATTAGGAATTTTAGTCCGTCATCCTAAAATCTCCAATTCTATGCCCAACAATGTATATTTCCCTATTTATTTGGACTTAATTCCATGAATGAAACACTCCTGCTTGGAATTAAGTATGAAATACTCCTGTCTTATTTATATAAACAATGTAAGGATCTTATTATGAGGAGATGTGTACCTTATGAAGAAAAGAGCTAATCATTCAGAAATGTCATGATTTTGAATTTGGAGGACATTTTGAGATTGATAAAACTGCTCAATCATTCAGAAATGTCATAATTCTGAATTTGGAGGACAACTTAGGAACGATAAAACTGCTTATAAAATTTTATAAGCTGGATTTTATTGGCCTACTATATTTAGAGATGTTTGATAAAACTGCTTATAAAATTTTACAAGCTGGATTTTATTGGCCTACTATCTTTATGTTTTAGATACATAAAAACTTGTGATCGATGTCAACGAGTAGGCAATATATCTAGAAGAAATATTTATAGATGCATAAAAACGTGTGATCAATGTCAACGAGTAGGCAATATATCTAGAAAAAATGAAATGCATCTGAATTTCATGTTAGAAGTTGAGATCTTTAACGTTTGGGGATTAGATTTTATGGGACCATTTATTCATTCATTTGGGAACTTATATATTTTAATTGCAGTGGAATACATTTCTAAGTGGATTGAAGCACAAGCTTTACCTCGTTGTGACGCTAAAAGTGTTTCAAGATTTTACGTTTCTATGGAACCATTTATTCCTTCATTTGAAAACTTATATATATTAATTGCAGTAGACTATGTTTCTAAGTGGGATTGAAGCACAAGAGAACTTATATATATTAATTGCAGTAGACTACGTTTCTAAGTGGATTGAAGCACAAGATTTACCCTCGGAACTTGTATATATTAATTGCAGTAGACTACGTCTCTAAGTGGATTGAAGCACAAGCTTTACCTCGCTGGTGGCGCTAAACCCTTCATATGGGAACTTATACATATTAGTTGCGGTAGACTATGTTTCAAAGTGGATTGAAGCACAAGATTTACCTCGTTGTGACGCTAAAAGTGTTCGAGATTTTTAATAAAAAATATTTTCACTAGATACGGAATGCCTAGAATGATTATCACTGACGGAGGTTAATGAAAAATATTTTACTAGATACGGAATGCCTAGGATGATTATTACTGATGGAGGATCCCATTAGATATGGAAATGCTTAGAATGATTATCACTAACAGAGGATCCCATTTTAGGAATAGATACATTCAGAGATTGACAAAAAATTTAATATTTTTCGCTAGAATGATTATCACTGACGGAGGATCCCATTTTAGGAATAAATATATTCAGAGATCGGCAGAAAANATCTAGCCATAGGACTTTCTTGTTGACTATTCTTAGAAAATTAGAAAAGTAACACTCATCATTAGAAATTATAAACTCTTCCTTCCTCAACTTGAAGTTTCGCATATTGGTCCTAACCTCTAGCACTTAGTAGGTGTGGTCAGTATGGAGGATCTCAAGGAGAGTCCCCATAGAACTGTTTGACCTTAGGGTTGACTCTGGGTGTTGGTCTGGAGCTAGCTCACTCCACTCACTATCACTTATATCCACTCATAACCCTAAATCCTAACTTGTTAATTTTGATCCCTTGATCTTTTGGGAGACTCATGTAGATGGTCCCGTAGACCCACTAGCCCTAGGCTAGGGTTTANAACAGAATCTCTACAACTTATCACCCTCAAATCAGTGAGTTAGCTGAAGTTTCTAATAGAAAGATTAAATAAATACTTGAAAAGACTGTAAATCCTAGTAGAATAAATTGGTCCAATAGATTGGATACTGCATTATGGGCTTACAAGGCTGCTTATAAAACTCCTATTGGAATGACTCCTTATAGACTGATTTNTACATATTGATTGCAGGGGATTATGTTTCAAAATGGATTGAAGCAATTGCTTTACCTTAATGTGATGCTCGGAGTTATAAAAATCTATCCCTATGGGGTAGTTAATATTGAAGATCACAAGACTAGAATAATATTTAAAGTGAATGGGCACAGATTGAAATCATATTTTGATGATCAAAGACCAACTTTTAAAGAGTTGTATTGTTGGGTCACTTAGAATAAGACTGTGAATGTCGGGCTGACGACATTAAACTAAGCGTTTTGTGGGAGTCAACCCATATTTATCATTGTTTAGTTTTCTTTTGAGTTTGTTTTGTTTGAAATATTTTATGTATATTTATGTTTAAGTCTTTATGAAGTCTGTATATTTGAAAAAATATTTAGAAACATCTTTATTTGCCTAGTTTTATAGGAAAATTGAGAATTATTAGATCAAAATCGAAACCTCAAAAATTTTGGAACTGGCGCATGATGCACTGGATTGACGCATGTTGCGCTAAATTCCAGAGAGCTGGCACATGATGCTCCAGATTTGGCGCATGATGTGCCAGATTTAGCTCATGATGCTTAGAGGCGCCGAAAATGTTTAAAAAATGTCAAATGGCGGTTTTTGGTGGTTTCTTCTCCATATAACTTCTAAAAATCGAATTCAAACCATATTTTAGGGGAGAAGATGAGGGAAGTGTCACCACTTTTCAAGTCCTATGGCTTCCCACACTAAGAACTCCGCTAGATTTTGAATTTTCAACTGGAGAAAGTTCATCAGTTTTGTTACATGATAGAATGCTAGTGAAGAAGAGGCTTATCAAAGAAAGGGGATTCGTGAATTGAGGATTCAACATGCCGAATACTCAAGTAGAAGAGACTATTGTGTAGGCGTTGGGCAGTTCTTTGATACACTACTACCACTATTGTTGTTTCTGTAGTAAAAGAATTTTATTCAATTATTTAAGGGATCAACCAAGGAATGATTTACGTGCGAGGCATGTTTGTGTAGTTCACTCTTTCAAGAATAAACAAGATGTTTATGATTGAGAATGTGTATATCTGCCATTATGCAAACTTTACTCCTATAAGAGAGAATATGAATGAACTCTACCGCCACCTTACGGATGAAGATGCGAATTGGGAGGTCAGAGATGATGGAAATGTAAGTTTTTCCTCATTATTTTTAAATCCATTTTCAAAAGCCTGACACCTCTTCATTTCATCAAAATTATTGTCTACTATGAAGATTAGCAAGGTAACAAAGGAGAGCTATTTTAAATCATTGCATTCAAACCGGAAAACCTATTGATGTTGGAGCTATTATTGTGAAATCGGTTTTGGATTTGATTGTCAATGGATCTGCAACTGGAATTGGACATCCATCCACAATTTTTCTGCTGTGCAGTCAAGCGGAAATACCTTATGAAAGTTGGGAAAAAGTGCTTCTTTCATGGAAGTCGATAGATCCAGAAGCCTATTGCAGCTGTATTGGAATGAGAGATGAAAATAATATGAATGTGTTGATGGATCACGGGTCTCAGAATGCATCACATGTTCAGCCTTAATACAACTCAATTGCACTATCAAGAAGATTGAAAAAGATGTGCAAAATTTCATGCATGTGATTGGGAATATTAAATGTTGGATCAACTAGATTGAAGACTAAAGAAACATTTTGAACATACTGGGCGTATTGAAGATGGATTGGTACGTATGTTAGAAAAACATGCTTGGATTGAGGAGAAAAATTTAACTGATTAATTTCCATTTTGAACCTTCTACAACCTGTATGTGCACTACCTATCTATGGGAGATATCCATAAGGATGATAGTGAAAAAGATATTTGATCTTAATTTATGCACAAAACATTTTATTTAATGCTATTTGTTTTAGTTATTTTATTGAGTTGGATTGCATTTCCTTTCTAATAAACATTATCTATGTTTATTTTTTGAATTTTGATGTTTAGATTTTAGTGTTAGGATGTTGGTTTGCTTAAGAACACTAAATTTGATGTTTGTTGGCTTGAAAAATGTTAGTTTGTAATAGCGCAAATTTTATATATAAATGTGAGTTTTGTGTTGTTTGTGAAAGTTTGGCGGTAGTGTGATGTTTAATTATGCTTAGAAATGTTTATTTGAGTCAAATAGAGGTTGACGTAAAGCAGTACGGAGCAGATTTCCACAAAAACCAAATCTGGTGAATTTAAGCCTTGGCGCATGATGCGCTAAAGGTCCGAACAAGCCATATTGCCTAGAAAACCACAAAATTGCAAGGAAAAACTCCATTTTTGCTGCTTGAGTCATCTTCCACCTTAAGACCTTGGTCTAGGGCATCACATTGTAGATGAAAGAGAAGGATTCATAGGCTAAAAATCATAGATTTCATCTTCACTTGTTAAGATCTTCACTTTAACTTAAAATTTTTTTATTTTCACTATGGATTTGGGAGATATGAAATTTGGGATTTTTGTTGAAAAAATTTGAAGAAAACTTAAGGTGAAAAGTTTCTTACCAAATAATCTTGCTTGTGGAGTTAGATTTTTTGATTTAGTGATTTATTTGGACTATATTTGGATTATTGTAGAATTTTCAAATGGCTCCCCAAGTTAAGAGAGGAAGGCTGTCCAAGGAATTCGATGCATAAAGATTTGTTCGTTTCAAAGCTTAACATAGCTATAATACTCGGATGGAAAAAAAAAATTATCTAAGAACGGGCGTTTGCAAACCTGGGTGGCGAGGTTGAGAGACTGATTCTCACTAGAAAATAGGAAAGATTCTGCTACTTCATTGCGGTTGTGATTGTCGCGATGGTTCGAGAGTTCTATGCAAACCTGAGGTTCACTAATGAAGATCACATCTTCGTTAGAGGTAAAGAAGTTGAATTTGACTGAGGATCAATACTTTTTATGGTTTGAGGGGTGTATTTTTCAATGAATACTTTGTATTCATGATGACTGATTCATCACTTGATGAAGTGATTGCATTTTTGACTGATGGAAGAGGGGAGTGGAAGCTTAAGAATAATAAGATAGTTAACTTCCCTGCTTCCATGTTGACTATTCAGTCAAAAGTATGACACCATGATCCCGATGATATAGTTGGCAAAATATATAAAGTTGACTCCGCTTTACAATGGTGTCAAAAACTTGATGCGTTATTTTATGAATAAGAAATTTAAGCAATTTATGTAGGGATTCTATGCAAGTATATGTATCGTTATCAAGTAATACAAAACTTTCTTTTTAAGCCCCAAATATTGATCCCACGAGGAAGGTTTAAACTTGAAATGATAAATTAACTAGGAAATTCATAGCAATAAAATAAAATTACTGTCACTAATTTCAAATATTTGATGTACTATCAGAACTAGATTATTAACTACTAGCAAAAATTGAAAAGCAAAGTTTAAACAGTAACTACCAAACTATGTTTATGTGATGAAGTTATCTAATATGAAAAAGCATCTTTCCCACTACAATGAGTTTTTGGTAAAATGAGATGAGATAAATGATTTAAATATCATCTTTCTCACTACAATGAGTTTTTGGTGAAATGAGATGAGATAAATGGTTTAAATATGTATTATGCCAAATAGGAGCAATTTTAATTCTCTACCCTCATTCAGTGTTATAGAGAATTATTGACTAATCTCAGGTTTAGTCCCTAAATCCATGATTAGGCCGGGAGGATATTGGGTCTCACTCCAGAGGTCCCACTTCCCTTACCCTAAAGGTTAATGCTCACTTTAGTTCTTAAACACTAAGACCAAATTAGGAATTTTAGTATGTCATCCTAAAATCTCTAATTCTACGCCCAACAATGTATATTTCCCTATTTATTTGCACTTAATTCCATGAATGAAAAACTCCTTCTTGGAATTAAGTATGAAATACTCTTGCCTTATTTATATAAACAATGTAAGAATCTTATTATGAGGAGATGTGTACCTTATGAAGAAATTGAGCTGATCATTCAAAAATGTCATATTTAGAATTTAGAGGATATTTTGGGATTGATAAAACTGCTTATAAAATTTTACAAGCTGAATTTTATTGGCATACCATCTTTAGAGATATTTATAGATACATAAAAACATGTGATCGATTTCAACGAGTAGGCAATATATCTAGAAAAAATGAAATGCCTCTGAATTTCATGTTAAAAGTTGAGATCTTTAACGTTTGGGGATTAGATTTTATGGGACCGTTTATTCCTTCATTTGTGAACTTATATATATTAATTGCAGCGGACTACATTTATAAGTGGATTGAAGCACAAGCTTTACCTCATTGTGACACTAAAAGTGTTTCAAGATTTTTGATGAAAAATATTTTCACTAGATACAAAATGGCTAGAATGATTATCACTGACGGAGGATCCCATTTTAGGAATAAATATATTCAGAGATTGGCAGGAATGTCGAGAATGATTATCACTGACGGAGGATCCCATTTTAGGAATAAATACATTCAGAGATTGGCAGAAATTTAATATTATTCATAGAATCTCTACTGCCTATCATCCTCAAACCAGTGGGTTGGCTGAAGTTTCTAATAGAGAGATTAAACAAATTTATTCATAGAATCTCTACTGCCTATCATCCTCAAACCAGTGGGTTAGCTGAACTTTCTAATAGAATGACGGAGGATCCCATTTTAGGAATAAATATATTCAGAGATTGGCAGAAAAATTTAATATTAAACATATCTCTACAGGTTATCACCCTCAAACCAGTGGGTTAGCTGAAGTTTCTAATAGAAAGATTAAATAAATACTTGAAAAGACTGTAAACCCTAGTAGAATAAATTGGTCCAATAGATTGGATACTGCATTATGGGCTTACAAGACTGCTTATAAAACTCCTATTGGAATGACTCCTTATAGACTGATTTTTGGAAAGACTTGTCACTTACCAGTAAAATTGGAGCATAAGGCATATTGGACAATTAAAGAATTCAATTATAATTTGAAAGATGCTGGTAAAAAGAGATTGTTACAATTAAATGAATTGGAAGAATTAAGAAACAAGTCTTATGATAACGACATAATTTATAAAAAAAATTTAAAGTTATGGCATGATCATAAGATTAACCAAAAGCACTTAGAACCAGAAAAAGAAGTTTTGCTTTACAATACTAGGCTGAAGTTATTCCGTGGAAAATTGAAGTCTCGTTGGTTAGGGCCATTTACTGTGACTCAAGTTTATACTTACGCAGTCATTGAAATTGAAAATCAGAAAACAGGAAATAGATTTAAAGTAAATGGTCATAGATTAAAACCATATTATGAGGGTAAAAGACCAAATTTTAAAGAGGTTTTAATGATCACCAACCTGAATAACACCTGAATAAGTCAGGCTGGCAACGTTAAACCAAGCGCTTTATGGGAGGCAACCCATATTTATCTTTATTTTTATAGTAATTATAGTAGTTTTTATTTGAGATTATTGCTAGGTTAAGGTAGTATTAAGCTCTACTATTCTTATTTACCCTTGAAACATCTTAAAAATTGGATC
This sequence comes from Phalaenopsis hybrid cultivar, assembly GCA_002079205.1. Lineage (NCBI taxonomy): Eukaryota > Viridiplantae > Streptophyta > Magnoliopsida > Asparagales > Orchidaceae > Phalaenopsis > Phalaenopsis hybrid cultivar. Next base: position 130,031 of record JXCR01141405.1, read on the forward strand.
CATGAAGAAAAATTGGAACGCATTCAGACCATAACGAAACTGTGAAAATTTTGTCTTGGGCGCCGACAGCGTCCTCGACACCGCCGATGACAGGTTTTTCCTGAGAGTCCAGACAAAATTAATACAGAAGCGCGTCGACGACGCCCTCAACCCCGCCGACAACGAGACCGATAAGATGACGATTTCTTATGTTCGAATGGCAGTTTTTGACAATTTTTTGGGCGGGAATTGTCTTTTTAAACTCTAAAATTCAAATTCTAATTCATATTTTCCCTCCAAAAACAAAGTGAAACTCTACCAATTCCACTTCCATGGCATCCAATTCTTTTGATAATCCCAAAATGCGAGTTTTCAATTGACGGAAGTTTATTAGTGCAGAAGCGCAACGAATCTTCAACAAGTTGCTGACGAAGGAAAGATTAATCAAAGAACAAGGATTTGTGAATCACAGATTGAATAATACCACGATGGATATTGAAGAAACAATAGTGCGGTGATGATGGGAAGTGTTGTGCTACACTACTGCCGCCGTGGTGGTTCCAGTGGTAAAAGAGTTTTATGCAAATTTACATGGAATCAACCAAGGAGTTGTTTATGTGTGAGGAAGATGGATCACTTTCACTCCTGCATGGATCAACAAATTATATATGATAGAAAATGTTCCTGTCTGCCACTATTCCAATTTCGTCCTACCGAGAGACCAGATGAATGAGATCTACCAGTATTTAACTAACGAAACTGACGATTGGGAAACAAGAGAAAATGGGTATGTTAGTTTTTCTGCAACAATCCTGAATCCCGTTGCTAAACATTGGCACTTTTTAATTTTTGCGAAACTGTTACCGATAATGAAGATCGGTAAAGTTTCTAAAGAAAGTATTATTTTGAATTAATGCATCCAAAGGGGACTGCCGATCGACATTGGATCTATAATTGTGAAGTCAGTTTTGGGCCTGATCGTTCATGGATTAACTTATGGGCTTGAAAACCCCTCCACAATTTTCTCACTTTGCAGTCAGTTTCAAGTGTCCTATGAGAATTGGGAAAAAGTACTGCTGCCTTGTAAGCCTTTGGATCCAACTGAAAGATTCCCATCATTTGAAGATAAAAATGACATGACCATGATAGTTGATCGATCATCTCAAAATTCATTGTCAATTCCACCCTCAATCCCTGATAAGTCTTTGGTGATCCTGCACCAAATCAAGAAATTGGAAAAGGAGGTCCAAAATGTCATGAATGTGATTAATAATATCTCTGATTTTTTCGATGATTTGGACTAGAGGATGAAGGAACATTTCAAACATTATGGACATTTAGAAGATAGTTTGATACGACTGATGAGGAGGATGAAACGGATAGAGGAGGATTCTACTGAAGAATTTCCATTCTGACCCTTCTATAACCTCTTTGTTCATGTGCAATCATTGGGCGATCTCAGAGGAGAATCGAGTGCCGAGTCTGAGGATTAGTAGATTTATATTACTACCTATATGTCTATCTATGTATTTTGATTTAAGTCTAAGGATTAGTAGATTTATATTACTACCTATATGTCTATCTATGTATTTTGATTTGAACTTTGTATTTCCTTTTTTTAAATTATGCTTTTAGATCTCTGTATAGTTGAGACTAACATAAGATGTTTTATTTTCAGCGTTTTGAGTGTTGTGGCATGGATTGCGACACTGAATTAATGTATTGAGGTTGAGAAAATACCAAATTTAGGTGTGTTATGTAACATATATTGTACCCTTTGGAATTTATATATAAATGTGATGTTTTGTGTTGTGAAAGTTTATATGTGCTAAGTACATCATTTAGTTACTTAAATTATGCCTATAATGATTAAACGGATGTTGTTTAGGCTTGGAATTGATCAAAATCGTAAAAATCTGAAATTTGGACAAAATCAATAGAGCCCGCCGATGGTGCCTTCGACGCCGCCGACGGCGGGATTTTCCTGAGACTTAGGATTTAAATTCCAATTGAGCGCGCCGACGGTGCCATTGACCCCGCCGACAGCGAGCTCACAAAAAACAACTTTAACCGCAACTTTAATCAGTCAACCGCCCTTATTCATCATCCCCTTCCTCCTAAAAATGCCATTTTTGACCTAGGGCTTGAGAGATCTTGGATTAGGAGGCAATTTTAAAGCTTTTTGACACCGCATTTGATCATCTTTAGGTAAGAGCTTCACTCCAAGCTAAAAATATTTGATTTTCACCATGGATTTCTCCCACATTGAGAAGATTTAAAAAATTTGGGAATGTGAAGAATATTTGGGAATAAATTCATGGATCTTATTGTTAAAATCTTAGAATAACTATTGGAAGCCATGATTTACATATTTGAAGTAACTTTTAGAATTTTTATATAATTTGATTAGATTGAAATGACTCCACGACAAAAGAGAAGAGTTGAGTTCGATGAGTCTCGCTTCGTCANCTTTTGTGAGATTTAGTGCATACAAGGACGGTCGTGCTGTGTGAGCAAAGAGTAAGAGACCTCAAAACCGAGAGAAATAACTCAATAGATTGGTCATATGAAAGGTGAATTTGAGTTTAGAATTGAAATTGGGTAGGATTGGTGCCAAATTGATGGACATTTGGGATGAATTTAGGGAAATTGGGCCTTTAAAAATAAATTGTGGGTTTTGGTCAAAATGGACAAATTAGATTCAATTGAAGCGTTCAAATTGGTTTTGGAAACATTTAAAGTGATTTTTGATGTTTTGGGAAATTTTGGGGTGACAAGGATATTTTTGTAATTTTTGCAATTTTGGGGGTATTTTGGAATTTTTGGGTGGATTTGGGCAATTTGGGTATTTTGAAATGGTTTAAAATGATTTTTTGGACAAATTTGGGTATTTTGGGTGAAATTGGGATTTTTGGCCAAATTTGGGATTTGGGGGGTATTTAAGTAATTTGGGTAGGTTTGGGGGTAAAAAGGTCAAATTGGAAATTTTGGTAGAATTGGGGTGNAAAAAAATTAAAGTTATGGCATGATCAGAAGATTAACCAAAAGCACTTAGAACCAGAAAAAGAAGTTTTGCTTTACAATACTGGGCTGAAGTTATTCCCTGGAAAATTGAAGTCTCGTTGGTTAGGGTCATTTACTGTGACTCAAGTTTAAATTTACGGAGTTATTGAAATTGAAGATCAGAAAACAGAAAATAGATTTAAAGTAAATGGTCATAGATTAAAACCATATTATGAGGGTAAAAGATCAAATTTTAAAGAAGTTTTAATGATCAGTCAATCTGAATAACACCTGAATAAGTCAGGCTGACAACGTTAAACCAAGCGCTTTATGAAAGGCAACCCATATTTATCTTTATTTTTATAGTAATTATAGTAGGTTTTATTTGAGATTATCGCTAGTTTATGGTAGTGTTAAGCTCTACTATTCTTATTTACCCTTGAAACATGTTAAAAATTGGATCCATGAAGAAAAATTGGAACGCATTCAGACCATAGCAAAACTGTGAAAATTTTGTCTTGGGCGCGACAGCGTCCTCGACGCCGCCGACGACAGGTTTTTCCTGAGAGTCCAGACAAAATTAATACAGAAGCGCGTCGACGACGCCCTCGACCCCGCCGACGATGAGACCGATAGGATGACGGTTTCTTATGTTCGAATGGCGGGTTTTGACGGTTTTTTGGGCGGGAATTGTCTTTTTAAACTCTAAAATTCAAATTCTAATTCATATTTTCCCTCCAAAAACAAAGTGAAACTCTACCAATTCCATTTCCATGGCGTCCAATTCTTTTGATAATCCCAGAATGCGAGTTTTCAATTGACGAAAGTTTATTAGTGCGGAAGCGCAACGAATCTTCAACAAGTTGCTGACGAAGGAAAGATTAATCAAAGAACGAGGATTTGTGAATCACAGATTGAATAATCCCACGACGGATATTGAAGAAACAATAGTGCGGTGAAGATGGGAAGTCTTGTGCTACACCACTGCCGCCGTGGTGGTTCCAGTGGTAAAAGAGTTTTATGCAAATTTACATGGAATCAACCAAGGAGTTGTTNTTTTGATAATCCCAGAATGCGAGTTTTCAATTGACGAAAGTTTATTAGTGCGGAAGCGCAACGAATCTTCAACAAGTTGCTGACGAAGGAAAGATTAATCAAAGAACGAGGATTTGTGAATCACAGATTGAATAATCCCACGACGGATATTGAAGAAACAATAGTGCGGTGAAGATGGGAAGTCTTGTGCTACACCACTGCCGCCGTGGTGGTTCCAGTGGTAAAAGAGTTTTATGCAAATTTACATGGAATCAACCAAGGAGTTGTTTATGTGCGAGGAAGATGGATCACTTTCACTCCTGCACGGATCAACAAATTATATATGATAGAAAATGTTCATGTCTGCCACTATGCCAATTTCGTCCTACCGAGAGACCAGATGAATGAGATCTACCAGTATTTAACTGACGAAACTGACGATTGGGAAACAAGAGAAAACGGGTATGTTAGTTTTTCTGCAACAATCCTGAATCCCGTTGCTAAACATTGGCACTTTTTCATTTTTGCGAAACTGTTACCGATAATGAAGATCGGTAAAGTTTTTAAAGAAAGTGCCATTTTGAATTACTGCATCCAAAGGGGNTGGATTTGGGTGAGGTGTTATGGGAGTGGCTCTTGATTTTGGGCTTTTCCGACCATTAGGCTAGCCGGCCGCCCAGGGGGAGGTGGCTAGGAGCTTACGGAACCCATAGTAATCCATCACAACAATTTAATGCAAATATACTTTGATTTGGTAAAGATATCTTAAGCATGTGTATTTTTGGAAATAAGATCCCTTAAATTGGTGGACCTTTGGTCCATGGCTTGATTTAGGTGATTTTATGGTCTTTGGACTGGTCACTAAGTCTAACTAATGGTTGTGGTGGAGTTAATTTGGTGGCTTTAGGGTGGTTAGGTCACATTTAGTGCATGGGTCCAAGAGGGTGCAAATGACCAAAACTTGGATTTGGGCTAGGTTAGCCATGTCAATTGGCCAAATTGATTGTTGCATTTGGTTTAGATGATCATAAGGAACAACTTTGGTGAAGGATGGGTGTGGTTTTGAGTTCAATTAAAGGGTCAAGTTGAGGGAATTTTGAACTTTAATCAACTTGGTCATGTTGGGCTAGGCTTGGGTCTAGCTTGGGTTAGACTAAGTCCAAATTGATTGTTATAAATTGTCAATAGGGACCTCATGAAGAGTTTCCAACATGAATTGGTTGCCAATTTTGAGGTTAAGGCAATCAATTGGGTGAAATTTGGGGGCTTAGCCAATTTGGGGCTAAATTTGAGAATTTTGAATTTAGGTCAAAATCAAATGGATTTCAGACTTCACCAAGGCCAATTAATGGTTGATTTTGATGTATAGGAATGTTATAAATATTTTTCTAAACTAATTGAGGCCAATTGACTAGGCTATGGGTTCAATTTGGTGAGATTAGGTCATATGGTCCAAATTTGGGTTTTGACCCAAATCAAAATTAGGCTCAAATAATTGACAAATTGAGCTTGGATTTGGTTTAGTTTGGTCATATCAAAAGTGAATTTGAGTTTAGGGTTGGATTTGGGGTCAATTGACATCAAACTGATGGACATTTGAGTTGGATTTGGGGAAATTTGGGTCTTTAAAGGGCAATTTCGGGATTTTGGTTAAATATGGTCAAATTGGCCAAATTGGGTCATGTGGTAGTTAATAGAGATGAAATTGGGAATATTTGAGATTTATTGGGATTTTCTGGGAATTTTTGGAATTTTTGGAATTTGTGGAGGGGTATTTTGGCAATTTGGGGGTGTTTCAGGGGTAAATGACCAAGATGGGTATTTTGGTAGAGTTGAGGTACCAATCATCACCAAGAAGTCATGGACCAATGGAAACCCCATTTTGGGTCCTCTACATAGTGGTCTTAGCCAAACCATGGCCCTAGGGCTAGTAGGTTTAGGGGACCATTTACATGAGTATCCCAAAGATCAAGGGATCTACGCTAGAAAATCAGGGTTTAGGATAGTGAGTGATTGTGAGTGCAAGTGATTGCAAGTGAGTGCCTTAGCTCCAGACCAACATCCAAGGTCAACCTTCAGGTCCAGCAATCTTAAGGGTGACTCATCTTGAGTTTCCCCCATAGTGATCCCACCTACTAAGTGCTAGAGGTTGAGACCAACATGTGGAACTTTCGGTTGAGTAAAGAAGAGTTTGGAATATCTAGTGGTGAGGGTTCCTGTCAGTGCTATTTTGGGTCGGAGGGGAGTTTCCCTTAGGAAGCTGTCGGTCACCAGAATCGAAATCCTGTCGCCCGCTTCGCAAGGAGGTTGAAGTATGAAATGAAACTGACCCCATTATTTTCATAGTTTAAAATGAAAGAGCACTGTACCCTAAATCCCGTATCTATCCTGAAGGATAAACACAAGAATTGAGGATGAGGCTCGATAAAATAAACTAAGAAAAGTATGACGTTCGTCTGGTCTGTGAAACCTTTGTATTTGCCGACAAGTTCCCCTATTTAATATAAAGGATTAAATAGGGTTTATATTAAGCT
>JXCR01141405.1:136731-173055 GCA_002079205.1 Phalaenopsis hybrid cultivar
GATATTATCTTCAAGGAATTTCAAAGGGTAGGACTCTTCAACGAAATCGGACGTAGAGGTGTGAAAGGAGGATTGGTTCAAATTTGAAACATTTTATTGTAGAATCCAAAGGAGGAGGAACTAGGGGATGTAGTTCAAATTTGGAACAATTTATTGTAGAATCCAAAGGAGGAAGAACTAGGGGATGTCATGGATCAAGAGTTTCAAAGGGTAGGACTCTTCAATGAGATCGGACGTAGAGGTGTGAAAGGGGATTGGTTAGAATTTCAAAGGGTAGGACTTTTCAATGAGATCGGACGTAGAGGTGTGAAAGGGGATTGGTTCAACGAAGGTAGGACTCTTCAACGAAATCAGACGTAGAGGTGTGAAAGGGGATTGGTTCAAATTTGGAAGGCAGGACTCTTCAACGAAATCGGACATAGAGGTGTGCAAGGGGATTGGTTCAAATTTGGAACATGGTGGGACTCTTCAACGAAATCAGATGTAGAGGTGTGAAAGGGGATTGGTTCAAATTTGGAACATTAGAGTCCAAAGGAGGAAGAACTAGGGGATGTCATAGATCTAGAGGAGAACCTTGGTGACTTCCAACTCTTCAACAAAATTGGATGTAGAGGTGTGAAAGGGGATTGGTTCAAATTTGGAACATTTTATTGTAGAATCCGAAATCAGACATAGAGGTGTGAAAGGTGATTGGTTCAAATTTGGAACATTACGTTGTAGAATCCAAAGAAATCGGACATGGAGGTGTGCAAGGGGATTGGTTCAAATTTGGAACATTTTATTGTAGAATCCAAAGGAGACTTTTCAATGAGATCGGACAAAGAGGTGTGAAAGGGGATTGGTTCAAATTTGGAACATTTTGTTGTAGAGTCCAAAGGAGGAGGAACTAGGGGATGTCATGGATCCAGAGGAGAACCTCGATGACTTCCCAAGCTATCCTAATGCTAGGGATGTCATGGATCCAGAGGAGAATCTCAGTGACTTCCCAAGCTATCCTAATGTTTGGCTTCAAGGATGTCATGGATCCAGAGGAGAACCTCGGTGACTTCTCAAGCTATCCTAATGTTTGGCTTCCAATTTTGAGGAGAAATATTTAGGTATTTCATCCTGTCAATTTTATTAGTTAGGGCTTACATTAATGTGAAACGATCACACAAATAACCTGGAAGATGTTAAGAAATATTTAGGTGTTTCATCCTGCTAATTTTATTAGTTAGGGCTTACATTCGTGTGAAATTAAAATATTTAGATGTTTCATCCTGCCAATTTTATTAGTTAGGGCTTACATTCGTATGAAATGGTGGGAGTTTCATCCTGCCAATTTTATTAGTTAGGGCTTACATTCGTGTGAAATGATCACACACGATCACACAAAGGGTGTTTAATCCTGCCAATTTTATTAGTTAGGGCTTACATTCGTTTGAAATGATCGCACAAATATCCTGAAAGATGTGAGGATTTAGGTCGTGACATACGACAACCTCAGAATCCTAAGACAAGTTAGGGCTTATATTGTATAGCAGAGCTATGCAAAGGCCTAAAGATAAGTGAGGATTTATGTGTTAGGGCTTATATTGTATAGCAGGGCTATGCAAAGGCCTAAAGATAAGGTGAGGATTTACGTTTAGGGCTTATATTGTATAGCAGGGCTATGCAAAGGCCTAAAGATAAGGTGAGGATTTACGTTTTAGGGCTTATATTGTATAGCAGGGCTATACAAAGGCCTAAAGATAAGGTGAGGATTTACGTTGCAATAAAAACAACCTCAAAGTCCTATGGCTTTGTTGCTTAAGTTTAAGGAAGGAAGATTGGTTTAGCTATCAAAGTCCTATGGCTTTGTTGTTTAAGTCTAAGGAAGAAAGATTGGGTTAGCTGGGGAAGAGGTCCTATGGCTTTGTTGTTTAAGTCTAAGGAAGAAAGATTGGTTTAGCTGGGGAAGATAGGGTTCGGCTATGCAAAGGCCTAAAGATAAGGTGAGGATTTACGTTGCATAAGCAAGCAACCTCAAAGGGTTTAAGTCTAAGGAAGGAAGATTGGTTTAGCTGAGGAAGACAGGTTTTGCTGTTGAAGATGAGTTAGGGCTTATATTGTATAGCAGGGCTACACAAAGGCCTAAAGATAAGGTGAGGATTTATGTTGCATAAGCAAGCAACCTTGAAGTCCTATGTATTTATTGTTTAAGTCTAAGGAAGGAAGATTGGTTTAGCTGGGGAAGACAGGTTTTTCTATTGAAGAACTGTTTAAGTCTAAGGAAGGAAGATTGGTTTAGCTGGGGAAGAAAGGTTTTGCTGTTGAAGATATCTAAGGAAGGAAGATTGGTTTAGCTGGGGAAGATAGGTTTTGCTATTGAAGATGGTCGTGCTGCCCACCATGCTAGCTCCAAGCTCTGTGAGGATTTATGTTGCATAAGCAAGCAACCTCAAAGTCCTATGGCTTTGTTGTTTAAGTCTGCAAAGTCCTAAAGATAAGATGAGGATTTACGTTGCATAAGCAAGCAACCTTGAAGTCCTATGGCTTTGTTGTTTAAGTCTATATTTACGTTGCATAAGCAAGCAACCTCAAAGTCCTATGGCTTTGTTGTTTAAGTCTAAGGAAAAATTAGTTTAGCTGAGGAAGATAGGTTTTGCTATTGAATATGGCTGTGCTGCCCACCATGCTAGGTCCAAGCTCCTTGCCACGACCAATTTGAGTTATCTAGTGTGTCAAGTTATAATGTAAAATCAGTTGGCCCTATGGTTGAAGTTTTTTAAATTTTATGAGGGCAAATTAAAGTTGATTAGAGCGACACTAGTTAGGATCCCACAGTTCTCTCGTTCCGGCATCACTATTTTCTATTGGATTCACTTAGTCTAAATAAACTTACTAAACCCAACTTAATGAGTTCCATAATTTCATTTAAATCGTGGGAAGCCTCGTTAGCAACCGTAGGTTACCTCCTTGGAGGAATTCCCGATCATCTGATAGAGACATCTTAATTTAGTTAAAGTTGTGATTTTGTGTGATGTTTGTGATTAAATTTTAAGTTGTTTTATATTTTGAATGTTGTAGCGGTGAATTTTATCTTGGTTGATTTTAGTTTTGGTTCTGGTTATGGTTATGTGGCTATCCTGATGGGTTTAGTTTTCATGCAGGGTGACATCATTGTTTAGCATGCAAATTTGCAGGAATAAAAGTACAGTATGAAAGTACAAGAAAGACAATGCTGAAAACTGTAAAAGTGTACCTGGGGAGTCTTCTCATTCCACCACCTGAAACTTAAAATGCATGTTAAGGTAGTTTATATGAGAGGCAAAAGGTAAGGTTTTCCTAACCCTATGTCATATCTTGCTGAGTCCTTAAAAGTTTAATTAAGGAAGATTTTGTCAAGCAAAACATATTAAGTTTAGTAGATCTCCAAGGTATACAATAGATCTAGAGAAACAAGCAGGTCCGTGTTACTCCCTCACTGCCTATTGGAAAATCCTGAGTTCTTTAAAACTTATTATGTTGCTTGATAATTCATCCTATAAATACCCTTAATGCTCAGTGAACACTGATGTCTCAATTATCCCTAAGAATGGGGTAATTATCACTTATCATTTAATTTGAAAATTATGTGGGTGAAGACCCCTAAAGAGGCAAGTTAACGTAATTTGAACACTTGGCCAAATTTTTAATCCTAATTGGGCTTAGCAGTGTTTCAAGGATGTTTGATTTAATTAGGTTTATTTCTCTAATCCTTGTTTAATTAATTTTTTATTTAGCCTAAGTCACCACTAAGCCCTTAAGACCTAGGTGAGTGTCTTAATTAGTTATTTAGCCTAAGTCACCACTAAGCCCTTAAGACCTAGGTGAGTGTCTTAATTAATTTTGAAAATTAAAGATTTAAGTGGTCATGATTCATGATTTGGATTCTATTTGAAGATCAAAATAGAGGCTTTAAATTGATTAATTATTGGCTTCAAAAGTCATACCCTAAGTCCAGAATCATTTAATTTTAATAAACTTCCACTTTTAATAATTTAGAAATTTATTAATCTTAATTAAGAAAGTGAGATTGGTTTCTACCACTTAACCCCTTTGTGTATCAAACATCAAAGAAATTGATTAAGTTCAGAGGTTAAACATTGCCCTCCTTGACTTAAGCCTAAATGTTAATTAAGGCAAGATTTCCAAAATTACACCTTTGCCCCTAAGGCTCTAATACTTCATAATTTGTCAAATTCAATTCAAATTACTTTGAAATTTTTATCCTACCTTATTCATGGGTCAATTGAGACATAAGAAGAAAAAAATGTGATTTTTCAAAATTTAATTTAATTTATATAATTATTTTAATGCAAAAATAGGATTCTTCAAAGAAAATTCCTAACTTGACCAAGGTAAATTCTAATCCCTTGAAATTGTTACTGGAGGTAGTTAAAGAAAATTCCTAACTTGACCAAGGTAAATTATAATCATTTGAAATTTTTACTGGACGTAATTTCTCAAAATTTAATTTATTTTATATAATTATTTTCATGCAAAAACAGGATTTTTCAAAGAAAATTCCTTTCAAAATTTAATTTAATTTATATAATTATTTTCATGCAAAAATAGGATTTTTCAAAGGTGATTTTTAAAAATTTAATTTAATTTATATAATTATTTTAATGCAAAAATAGGATTTTTCAAAGAAAATTCCCTAAATTGACCAAGGTGAGTTATAATCCCTTCATTTTTACTGGAGATAGACTTAGACTAGAGAAGCCTTTGTACCAAATTTCATAATTGTTTGAATTCTCTGTGATTTATTAGAATTATTTCAAGTTCTAGGTTATTTAATAAAAATAAAATATTTTAGGCAGTGAAAATTAAGTTTTGTATTTTTTAAAAATCTCCCTAATGTCATAGAACTCAAAGGAGCATATTTTATATTTTTTTGATTTTTCCTTAATTTATTGGAATTATTTTAGTGAAAACTCATTTTTAGCCTTTAAAAAATTATTCTTATGCTTTGAAATTCAATATCTTTATTTAGAGAATCATGAAAAATATTCTAATTGTTCCTAAGTGATTAGAAAGCAATTTAGAACATTTTCATGAGTTTTATTTTTGTTGTGATTTTTATGAATTTTTATATATTTTAAATATTTAAAATAAGCTAACAATCAAGTTTCACTATTTAAAATAGGATTGTTAGCCTATTTTAAAGCTAAGGTGATGTGTCAATATGCATGGAGAATCAAAAGATTCCAAATAGTGTTTAATTAATTAAAAAAATTTTATGCATCAAATGGATTTGAAATTTATTTTACATTAGTTTGCTCTGTTCATTGAGCAAGAGGGTATTTTTATTTTATTTTTGTAATTTTTCTACACAAAGGTATGTATTTTTGAAGTTTTGGGAATTAAATAAATAAGAAAATGCCCATATTTTCCTAATTATCCATGTCAACCTCGTACGGGTCAAACAGGACACATGTCGTTATGTGATTGGCGCCTCCAACTAGCTCATTCCCGCCCATTTCGTACAGCGGTCTGTGCGATGCGATCAGGGCCACCTGATCAATACACGCTCGATCTGACGGTCACGGGTCATCGTCCCAAATGAACTGGACCCAAAAATCGTTCATTTTAAAAGGCTAATATCTCACTCAATTCTTAACGAAATTGAGTGATTTTTTCTAAAATGCTCGTTTTGACAAGTATAACACATCCATACGGTTAATAAACCATTAAATTGACTTTATCTTCATGAATAATTAAAAGAAGCTCGGTTTAGGGTTAACTTTGAATACCTTGGTCCAAGAGGGCTAGTCTTGATTGAATGCTTGTAGAAGCTTTATGTGGGTGTCAGAAGCCTAGGGATGGAGCCTCTGGTTGTGGTGAAATGCCTAGACCCAAATTGGATCAAGGCCAATTTGGGGGTTTGGTCAAAGTCCACCTTAGGGTGGTCGGCTGATGGGGATTTTGTGGGGGATCTTCTTCTCTTGATGTTGGGATAGTGTGGGTGCAAGTAATTTAAATTTGGTGGAGGTTTGGAGGATGTCCTGTTTCGGCGTTGAAATTGAGCTCCAAAATTGAACTCAAGCAATGGATTTGAGTGGCTAAGGAAGGTTTGGTTAAGCTCAAGAGGTCTCTAGGAAGCTCTTGAAGAAGTTTTACAGAGTCCCCCCAAAGAATTTCAAGCTCTCTCTTCTTTTTCCATGGAGGGGGAGTTTAAATAAAATGGCTTAGGCTGGCTGCAAGGGTCAATTGCGGGGTGCATTTGGTTGCTTATGTGGAGGGCAGAGAAGCTCCAATGAGCAGCTGTGCTGATTTGGCTTTTGGGTTTTAATTGGGTGAAAATCCTTTTTTTCTTGGCCATGTTTTTGGTCATTTTCTAGCCACCAAGTTGGCTGGCCGGCCAGGCATTGGTCACCTCTTGGCTCAAGGAAGTCAGTTGGTGGCTAATGATGATTATCTCCCAAGGGTAAGTGATGATTTCAAGTTAGGTCCAAAAATGGGTAAAATCCCTTAATTTGGGGATCCATTAGTCCATAGTTTGTCATGGTGATTTTAGGAGGGTTTAGTCTGGTCTTTAGGAAGGTTTTTATGGCTGTGAAATCATTACTTCGGTGGCTTAGACATGGTTAAGTCAATTTTTGGTGAAAGGGTCCAAGTGAGTGTAAATGTCCAAAGCTTGAGTTTGGGCTAGGCTAGCCATGTCAATTGGCCTAATTATTTGTTGCATTTGGTTTGTATGATCATAAGGAACAACTTTGGTGAAGAATGGAGATGGTTTTGAGCTCAATTGAAGGGTCAATTTGAGGGAATTTTGAACCTTAATCAATTTGGTCATGTTGGGCTAGGCTTCGGTCTAGCTTTGGTTAGCCTTGGGGTAAGTCCAAAAATATTGTTATAAATGGTCAATAGAGACCTCATGAAAAGTTTTCAACATGAATTGGATGCCAATTTGGAGGTTCAGGCAATCAATTGGGTGGAATTTGGGGACTTAGCCAATTTGGAGCTAAATTTGTGAACTTTGGGTTTAGGCCAAAATCAAATGGATTTGAGACTTCACCAAGGTCAATTGGTGGTTGATTTTGATGTTTAGGAATGTTATAATGATTTTTCAACAACAATTGGGGACAATTGACTAGGCTATGGGTTCAATTTGGTGAGATTATGTCATATGGTCAAAATTTGGATTTTGACCCAAATCAAAATTAGGCTCAAATCATGGACCAATTGAGCTTGGATTTAGTTTAGTTTGGTCGTATCAAAATTGAATTTGAGTTTAGGATTGGAATTGTGGTCAATTGAGATCAAATTGATGGACATTTGAGTTGGATTTGGGGAAATTGGGTCTTTAAAGGGCAATTTGGGGATTTTGGTTAAAGATGGTCAAATTGGCCAAATTGGGTCATATANGTATCAAAATTGAATTTGAGTTTAGGATTGGAATTGTGGTCAATTGAGATCAAATTGATGGACATTTGAGTTGGATTTGGGGAAATTGGGTCTTTAAAGGGCAATTTGGGGATTTTGGTTAAAGATGGTCAAATTGGCCAAATTGGGTCATATAGTAGTTAAGAGAAATGAATTTCAAAATATTTGGGATTATTGGAATTTTTTGGGAATTTTTGGAATTTTTGGGATTTTGAGCTATGGAGTGGTATTTTGGTAAATTGGGGGTCTTTTAGGGGTAAAAGGACAAGATGAGTATTTTGGTAGAGTTGAGGTACCAACCATCATTAATAATCCATGGACCAATGGAAACCCCATTTTGGGTCCTCTACATAATGGTCTTAGCTAAACCATAGCCCTAGGGCTAGTAGGTTTAGGGGACCATCTACATGAGTATCCCAAAAGATCAAGGGATTTAGGCTAGAAATTTGAGTTCAGGGTTGTAAGTGATTGTGCGTGTAGATAAGTGTAGTCAGTGCCTTAGCTCCAGACCAACACCCAAGTTCAACCCTAAGGTCCAGCAATCCTAAGGGTGACTCATCTTGAGTTTCCCCCATAATGACCACACCTACTAAGTATTTAGAGGTTGAGAGCAATATGTGGAACTTCAAGTTGAGTGGAGAAGGGTTTGGAATTTCTAATGGTGAGGGTTCCATGTCGAGTTTTCTAGGAATAGTTAATAGGAAAAGTCCTATGGCTAGACCCTAGGCTACTAAATACAAAAAACTAAACCTCAACCATAAATGAGGTCAACAGTTCCACATCTAGTTTTCTTAGAATAGTCAATAGGAAAATTGTAGGGCTAGACCTTAGGATACTAAAGCGGAAAAAAACTAAACCTCAACATAAATTGAGGTCAACAAATGGACTCCCAATAGGTGGGGTGTGCTGGGCAAGCACACTGCACGTATTGGTGATGACCGACGAGATCAGCAAAAACCAATAAAAACTCCTAAGTCAACAGACCTGGAAGTATGTGTAGAGTTGTGTGTGTGATTTGTTTCTACCGGGGATTTAGCAGGTGTGTGCTTAATCAATTCGAGAAGTAGGGACTCTCACTGGGGATTGGAGAGTGGACTTTAAGTTATGAAATTTCAAAGATTCCAAGGGATGGGAGTCAGAATGTAAGTGTTGACCCAGAGGTGGGAATTAAAATGTAGGTCAATTCTCAAAAGGGAGTGTCAGAATGTAAGGACCTACCTCAAATGTAAGGAATCCGAAATGTGGGACTGATTTAGAAGTGAGAATTAAAATGTAGGTCAACTCTCAAAATAGAATGTCGGAATGTAAGGACCAACCTTGAACTTAATGAATCAGAAATGTGGGACTGATTCAGAACTGTGAATTGAAATGTAGGTCAATTCTCAAAAGAGAGTGTCGGAATGTACGGACCAACCTCGAACGTAATGAATCAGAAATGTGGGATTGATTCGGAAGTGAGAATTAAGATGTAGGTCAATTCTCAAAAGAGTGTGTTGGAAAGTAAGGACCGACCTCGAACGTAATGAATCAGAAATGTAGAACTGATGTGGAAGCGAGAATTGAAATGTAGGTCAATTCTCAAAAGATAGTATCGGAATGTAAGGACCAACCTCAAACGTAATGAATCAGAATTGTAGGACTGATTCAGAAGTGAGAATTGAAATGTAGGTCAATTCTTAAAAGAGAATGTCAGAATGTAAGGACTGACCTCAAACGTAATGAATCAGAAATGTAGGACTGCTTTATGAATGAGAATTGAAATGTAAGTATCAATTCGAAGATGAGAGAATTGAAATGTAGGTATCAATTCCAAAGATGAGAGAATTGAAATGTAAGTATCAATCCAAAGATGTGAGAATCAAAATGTAAGTATCAATTCAAAGATGTGAGAATCGAAATGTAAGTATCAATCTCAAAAGATGAGAATCAGAATTTAGGTACTGATTCGAAAATGAGAATTGAAATGTAAAAAGCTTATGGCATTGAATTTGTAGAAGTGTGTCATGTGAAAAGGTTGATTTTAAAGAAGATTTGTAGAGCTTTGTGGAGTTGTGCAGAATGCAAAATTCTGCAGGGATGTGAAGAGAGTTGATGTAGATAATGATGGTTCTGCTGCGAGCACAAAGAGTAGGAAATTTCGAAAACGAAAGAATCTACTCAACAGGTCTGTTTTATTTTCTTCTTGTTTTTATCACAATTTAATTTTTCAAAATGCATTTTTAAAGTTTTAATATTAATAGGTTGATTTAAAAAGAAATATGTTTTGTTATTCACTCGTTTATCATTATCTTTCATTTGTGTTTTGTTCGTTGTTGAAGATTTGTTGTTTCGTTCTTTGTTCATTGAAATTATGAACCATCGCATGGTTCGCAGCTTTCATCCATCGCACAAAAAGGAAACTGATAAAAAGGCACAATTTGAGAGAAATTTACATTAATCTGCTTCAATAAGATGCTACAGATCAAACATAGGCTAATGCCTCAAAAGGTACATCATGTAATCAATCCTGAAATACACTGAGGACCCTCTCATGATATGAGTACATCATAGATTGATTACATCAGATACATGTCATGCTATTAAAAGAAAGCAAGCAAACCCTCTGTGCCTGGTATATTGAACTCCTGATCAAGTAGACCTTCTAAGTCATGCCCTAGGATAAGAGCTCCCTTCGCATGTACCTAGAGGTAAAACCTTCTCATAGCTTGTAAGGAAATAACTCCTCTAATTCCTGGTCCTACTGGAATCCATATGATATTTTAGTGTCATCCATTCTGTGGAAGGTTACAAACACCCTACGGTGTCGTACTCCTAGAATGCAGTGCTTGGCAACGTCTGCACCGTTGCCTTTGAGAACAAGTACTGAACCAACTGGAAGAGGAATCTCCACAACTCCTCTGAATTCACCACGACCGAGTATATCGATTTCCTTTCCAAATAGAATATTGCTCTTACTCATGAACGAGACCGTGCAGAAAGGCCTCACAAAATCATGATGGTCGATGTGTGGGGGAATGCAGTCACCTTCTTCATAAACGTTAATGATACAACTGTTAGGAATTCAAGTAGCGGGTAGAATATTCCATTTAACCTTTCTCTTGATCATCCATTTTATCATTGGTGGTAATGCATCCACTTGATTGTATCTGAGGATCCCAGGCAGATTTCCCTATCTGTCGTTTGTAAAATTGTAGCAACAGCCACATTAGATGGTGATTCTTCCCTTTCCCCGCATCCATTTCTTCAGCTCGGAGTATGTTCTCTCCATGTGAAGGCCCGCTCGACCTCTATCTCTTAAATTGAAGATGCAGTCCAGAATGCCACTTTCATCAGTTTCAGAGAAAACCCTGATATATAGCTTCAGGCTCTCCAGTATGTTGATAAACTTTCCTTGAACCTCTTCATAGAACTTGAATTCTTTTTTATTTACTTTGCTTATCTTGTAGTATTCTACCATATTAGGAGTTGGCAGCTGCCAGGCACATTCCTTTCTCCGGGCCTCGGCGGGAACCCAAACTGGTGCTGGTCGATCCGGAATATGAGATTCAGCCTCTAGTGGGATGTATGATCCTGGGCTCCATGGTGCGCACTAATTCATCCTCAGTGGGACATACAGTTCATTTACCACAAAATCTGGAGTCTGAGACTCGTTGGTGCTTGATGTGTATTCTTCTAATGTACTAAAATGTTGTAGATGCAGAACGTTGCAGTCTGGGCATTCTATAAATGCGCCCGTGACTGATGTCCCGGCTGGTACCTCAACGTTGCATGTTGGGCAACCTCTGCACAAGATCTCTAGGACCGGGGGCACATCTGATTCTGTCACAAATCCTGACTCTTCATCTGTAGTGGGCAGGCTGGCAGAAGTTTCTCTCAGATATGGATCGTAAATATGTCCCTCAGGAATGGGGGTAAGAAAACTGCTCACGTCTCTCTGGCGCTTGCTTTCCTGTCACAGAAAGGCTCTCTGTTTCTTTCGGCTTGCATTTCTGTGTTGTGTCCTACGAAGCGGAGTATTCAGTAGTTGTTCACTATGGTCGGCTATCAGGCCCCATGCTGGAGTAGCTATAACGGAGGGTAGTTGTTGGGCCCCTCCATCGGATCTTGTTCCGTTATCATGTTTTTACCTTTGCGTGACACATCGTCTTGAGTGGTCACCCTCAACAGTGAAGGCAATCCCTCCTTTTCTTTATTTTTGACTACGTCCATTAGAGGACCCTCGTAGTCCATATCAATCTAGTTGAAATCCATGTTGAAATCTATGACACGTCCTTGCTGCGCCATCTCTTCATTCAGTGTGAGGTTCCAGCCATCCTGGAAGGCAAAGATCAGCCTCTGTCCTGACATTTTTCTGGAGACGTTAGGAAAAATGTCGGTGGGCCAAAGCTTGGCATAAACAAGAACAAAACAAAGTATTCATTAAAGTAAATTTTAGTTTGTTTTGATGAAAAGGATTGCTCATTTTATGTGTGAGTTTCGTTTGATTTAATAGGGTATTTAAATTCAAAAGTAGAAAAGAGAAAGTGTGAAGTTAAAAAAAAATCTTCTCAAAATTTTCATTATAATGAGGTTAATTACAAAATCTGGACCCGGTCATAGACATATGGCCACATAGATAACCATAAAACAATCAAAGTTTCAAAGTTTTCAAAGCAAGCAGAGGCAAACAGCATCAGGCTGCGTAATAAGTTTTCAGGTATCATCTATTTATCGGTAACATGGGTCTTTCACCCCGGAAGTCCACTAACAGGTATGCTCCTCCTGTATAAACCTTCTCAACGACAAATGGTCCCTCCAAAGTTGGCTCAAATTTTCCACCTATTTTGCGGTGAACAAGAATAGGTCTTTTGAGCACAAGTACGAGGCCACTAATTTTGAATGTCCTCGGGCGAACCAATTTGTCATGGGCTTGTACCATCTTTGCCTGGTAGAGATCCAAATGTTGTTGTGCTTCCAATCGTTTTCCCTCGAGACTCTCCAGTTCTTGAAGTCTGATTTTTGCACTTTCTTTCATTGTGAGTTGGTTGGCAACGGTGACTATGAGAGATGGTGTCTAGATTTCTAGCGGTAGCACGGCCTCGGTCCCGTGCACGAGCATTTAAGGTGTACCTTGAGTGGGAGTCCTGAAAGTCATCCGGTAGGCCCATAAGGCTTCTAACAGTTTGTTATGCCAATCTCTTTTATTTTCATCCAGTGTTTTTTAAAATCTGTACCAGTGTCTTGTTGAAGGCTTTTGCCGTACTATTTGCTCTAGGGATAATAAATTGTAGAGTGTCTCAAATCTATCCCATGTCTTCTAACAAAATTATTGATCTTTGTGCTTTTGAAAGTTGTCCCATTGTCAGAGATTATTCTTTGTGGTACTCCAAAATGGTAGAAAATCTGGTTTTTGAAAAATTGAAGGACGTGTTGTGTCGTAACCTCACGTAACGGTACTGCCTCTGCCCACTTGGAGAAGTAATCTGTAGTGGCAAGTATAAACCTGTGTCCTTTAGAAGATGGAGGGTCTATCAGACCTATTATGTCTGTGCCCAACACTTACGAGACAACAGTTGGGTGCAGCACATTCGGAGGCTAGTGTAAGACCACCCCATGCACTTGGCATTGGTGAATCTGTGTCCCTTAGAAGATGGAGGGTCTATCGGACCTATTATGTTTGTGCCCCAACACTCGAATGGCCACGAAGGCAATAGTTAGGTGCAGCACATTTGGAGTCTGGTGTAAGACCACCCCATGCACTTGGCATTGATAACATCTTCTAGCTGTATCCATGCAATCGGACACCATTGCTGGCCAATAATATCCGAGCCTTTTGATCTTCATTTTTATTTTTGGTCCCGAATGGTGAGTGCCACACAATCTGGCATGTACCTCTTTGGCAATATTCTGTGCCTCGGCTCTGCTCAAACAACGTAGCCACATTTGGTCGAACGATCTTCTGTAGAGAACATTTCCCACCAGGGCGTAAGACATGGCCCTTCTTGTGATTTGGTGCACCTCTGACTTGTCCTCTGGCAGCTTCCCAGTATGCAAATATTCTATTAATGGCTTGCACCAATCTTTATTGATATCTGCAACTGTATTTATTGTTTCTTCTTTTCCAAGTTTGTGTAGAGTTTTGAAGTCGTTTCAAGACTAGACTCATCTTCCTTGCATCATGACTTCGAAGGAATCCTCTGGGGGACACGCCATTTTCTTAGCGAGTTTTGCTAGAGCGTCGGCATGGGCATTATCTCCCCGAGGAATCCATTAAAAAGTCACCTTAGGAATCTACTCTAGGAGCTTCATTGTGCACTGATGGTATTCTGCTAGTCCTGGTTTCAGAATTCTATATTGTCCGGCGACTTGCTAGATGACAAGTTGAGAGTCACCATAAATGGCAATGTTTGTTATATCCATTGAAATTGCCAATTCCAATCCGGTGATTAAGGCTTCATATTCTGCTTCATTGTTGGTGCACGGCTCTGTCAGGTGGTATGAGAACCTCAACATACCCTTATCTGGCGTAATAAAGATCAAACCAATCCCCGCTTTGCCTGATATAGCCGTGTCTGATCCTTTATCTTTCCTGGCTGACGACGCACCATCGAAGTACATTTCCCAGCGTTGCACACTAGAAAATTCCATTTATAGTATTTGCTCATCTGATAACTCATCGTTAAGAAAGGACCCAGCTGGCAGTGGGTGTGCAACGAGAAAGTCTGCTAAAATCTGTCCCTTGATACCACAAAGGGGCGCAAAGGTTACATCAAAATGCAATAAGATCATTGACTATCTCGCTAAATGTCTGGAGAGTGTTGGTCGGGTCATCAAATATTGCAATGGATTAACTTTTGAAATCAGGGTAATCTTATGAGAGAGCATGTAATGTCTAAGCTTTTGAGCGGTGAAAATTAATGTCAGACAATGCTTCTCAATAGGGGATACCTTATCTCCGTCAGTATTAGACAACGACTCAAGTAGTAGAGCACATTTTCTTTTCCCTCCTCATCGACTTGGGCTAAGAGGGCTCCAAGAGAGTCATCTAAAGCCATGGTATAAAGTATCAACGATTTCCCTGGGATAGGGGCTGCCAAAACAGGAGGTGTCATTAAATATTGTTTAACGTCCTCAAAGGCCCCCTGACATTTCTCTTCCCAAATAAATTTGGCTTCCTTTTTAATCAATGTCGAGAAAGGCTGACACCTACCTAAGAGATTAGAAATAAAGCATCTCAGATATGCCAACTTCCCTTGGAAGGAACGTAGCTGCTTCAAGTTTTTAGGGGGAGGCATTTCCATGATAGCTTTAATCTTATCCGGGTTGATTTCGATTCCCCAATGACGGACAACGAATTCTAGAAATTTCCAGGAGGTGACACCAAAGGCGCAATTTAAGGGATTCATTTTAAGGTCATATCATCGTAACCGTTCAAATATGATCCTCAAATCGTATAAATGGTCTATTTTCTATTTACATTTGATGACCAGATCATCTAATTAGCATTCTACTTGATTGTGAATGAGGTCGTCAAAAATCTTCGTCATTGCGTGCTGATATGTTGCTCCGGCCTGCTTTAGGCCGAACGGCATTACTGTGCAGAAGAAGATTCCAATCGGTTTCTGAAGGCTGTAAGCACTGCATCCTCGAGAGCCATCTTAAGTTAGTTATATCCCGATGATCCATCCATGAAGGAGAAAATCTCATGTGTCGAAGCGATGTCCACCATCATCTCTGGTATAGGTAGTAGAAACTCGTCTTTTGGACATGCATTGTTTAAATCTCTGAAGTCGACACAAACGTGGATCTGTCCATTTTTCTTTTTAACAGGTACAATATTGATAAAGTTGGCGTCTATCAACTTTTTCACCTCTGCAATGACTTCTTGTTCTATTTCAAGGTGCATTCTCCTGGGAGCTTGTTTTATTGGGATTACATTCTTATCCACCCCATGTTTATGGACTGCAACCTCTGCTGACAGCCCTGACATTTCATCGTAGCTCCATGCAAAGCAATCTTTGAATTCTGCTAATAGCTTGACCAGTTCTGCAGATTCTTCGTCATCAAGTAGAGAACTTATAAATGTAGGTCGGGGTCGTTCTTCAGTCCCGAGGTTAATCTCTTTCAATTCATCGACAGCGGATTTAATTTCTTCCTCAAATTATGGCGGAGCATCTTCTATTGGTTGATCAGCAGAGTCATCCTCTATATCGAGACAATCCTCTTCTGACTCACTAGTACAAATTCAGAATCATCGACTGGTCTAACTTTATCAAATCCGAGACCTTTTGAATTGGGAGTCCGACTTTTAGTATTCCATAGTTTTTCAAAAAGTTGAAATTTATCTTTTGACATTTGTTTTGGCAAGTGTTCCTGTTGGATTAACTTTTGAACACAAGACGAGAAGTAACCAAAAGGCAATTCTATTAATTCATTAGAATCAACATCCAAATTTATATGTTTTTCATGCTCAGTAGAGGAAGAAGCACGATAAAATTTGATCGGCTTTGAACCAACACTACGGACTTCCTTGACCTCAAAACTCTCGATCTTTTAAGGGAGAATCAAAGTGAGGGTCATAGTATCCACATAGTAGTTTATCGGATCATACATTCTTTCATATTCATTCCTCTCTGTATCTTCTAGGGATATCTCGTACTGAGGTTTCTTCTGCTTTGTCATCATTATTTCATTTTCAGAATTGTCTTCATCACCAATGTTGATAGTTGGCCTAGTCTTTTCAACAATTAAATTGATCTTTCCTCGTCCGCGTCCCTGGCCTCGACCTCGGGTGCGTGAACTAGAAGAACCTGCACCAACTCGTCGTAAGGGAGTGGTAGAAGGTTGTCGAAGCGGAGTTGTATGGCCTCCTTTTTGTGATCCTCCTGAATCCTTATCTTTATTTGAGATAACTTCACGAGAGAATACAGTCCTCTTTGGAGGCACGCAGTAGGTAGCATCTTCATGGATACCAACTTCATGTACTGAAAATGGTTGTAGACCTCCCTTGATGCAATTTTCCTGACCATCTTTGCGGTATTTAATGCATTGGTGTAGGGATGATGGAACCATATTGTGCTCATGAATCTCCCTTGATGCAATTCTCTTGACCATCTTTGCGGTATTTGATGCACTGGTGTAGGGATGATGGAACCATATTGTGCTCATGAATCCATGGTCGGCCCAATAGAGCGTTAAAAGAGGTTTGACGTTGATGATATGAAATTTAACGATTGTTACAAGTTCTCCAACCTTCATAAGTAATGTAATTGACCCAAGGGCTCTTTCTTCCTTTTGGTTGAATCCTCTTAACATCATTTTATCAGCTGTAAGCTCTTGAGCTTCAATATCCAAATAGGCCAATGTCCGTAGGCTCATCAAGTTAAGAGATGCCCTAGGATCCACTAATACTCTGGATAACACAAATCTGCCAATGTTGACGGAGATGTAGAGCGGACGGTTGTGGTCGGCGGTACCGAGCAGCAAGTCTTCATCTGTGAAAGTTACACCTGACTATTTTCTCAATGAGCAAACTTCATCTGTGGATGTGCTAGCCAACTGAGCTAAGCAAATTTCTGGATCAAGCAAAGTTGTAACCAGAGATTCTCTCATCTCCTTTGATAGGATTAGAATGTCATAGATGCTTAGTCGGGCTGGCAACTTCCTAAGATGAGCTAGCATGTTGTAGTCTACTTTGTAGGGTCCTCCAATTTTATCTTGATTATGTGGTTCTTGCACTGGCGGAGGTGGGGGTACCTTCTCGAGTCATTATCTGTTTTCCTTTGTCTATTGGAGCTATTCTTGGTGGTAACACTTTTCCACTCCTTAAGTTGACTTCTTCTTCTTGAGATATCATTGTTGAATCTTCTGGTGTCTTTTCCTCCACGTCGAAAGATCTATGTTCATGGCGAACGGTGCACCATGATGCTCGAGAGTTGGCTCTTTGTTATCGGTGCTGTCGTAAGCGATATCATTGAGTTCTTCCTTGGCCTTGACCACGAGTTCATCAGACTCATGTATGATTTGAGGATCATTTTGGGGATCGAGATTGCAACTATCTTGGTTATAATCAGTAATGTTATTACTAGAAATAGTCAAAACGTAGCCAAAATCACAATCATTATATTCATAAGACCCCGAAGGGACAAAAAGATAATCATACAAAGTCAAGGGTTCGAGGATTTTCTTTCCCAAATAAGAGACAACCAGTCTAATAGAGGCAACCTCTATCCTACCCCCCCGTGCTATCAATCTTGGTAGTGACGCTTTTCTTTTTTTTGCTCTTTGTCCTTGACGATGATGAATTTTCTGGTAAAATCTTCATCCCGAGCTCGATATGCTGCAGACTCTGAATGGAGGCTTATTTTGTGATTGTAGGAATAACTCGTAAACTTCTCCGACCCAGTCTTTGACTTAATCGGTCGGCGACCTGCGGTTCTGGTGGTGGTATGATCCGTGGTGACTATAGCAGTATCAACTCAGTTTCCCAAACAAAGCCAGACGGGAACACAGGTAGGTGACTTTATAGTCGACTTATGAGATTTTCTAGCGGACTTAACATCCTTCAAAATTTCATTTTTCATATGAGGGAAAATTGCATGTCCCACTCGTTTAAGTAATTCACTAACAGAACATCATTCTTTAGTAGCAAGCCTTCTGAAGACTGCACTAACTCAAATGATGGGGTTGAATTTATTTCCCTCGTCACCATGTCCATGAAGTGATGGTAATGCGGCAGCAATCTTCCGGATACTCTCATATCCATCAATATCTATCAGAGGATGGAATCTACTCCCTCTCATATTTAGGCCAATATCTATCAAGTTAAGAGATGCCCCAAGGATCCACTAATACTCTGGATAACACAAATCTTTCTTTCCGTGATTGTAGGAATGACTGGTAAACTTCTCAGACCCAGTCTTGACTTAATCGGTCAGCGACCTGCGGTTCTGGTGGTGGTATGATCGGTGGTGACTATACCAGTATCAACTCAGTTTCCCAAACGGAGCCAGACGGGAACTCGGGTAGGTGACTTTATAGTCGACTTATGAGATTTTCTAGCGGACTTAACATCCTTCAAAATTTCATTTTTCATAGGAGGTGAAATTGCATGTCCCACTCGTTTAAGTAATTTACTAACAGAACATCATTCTTTAGTAGCAAGCCTTCTGAAGACTGCACTAACTCTGGTGATGGGGATGAATTTCTTTCCCTCCTTACCATGTCCATGAAGTGATGGTAATGGGGAGTTGCCCGTAAGAAGCTGTATGGAGAGAAAATTTTGTCCCTAGCGGAGTCGCTAGAAGCTGTCGATGTTATTTCGGGTTGGTTTGTTGGGAGTTGCCCGTAAGAAGCTGTCGGTCATCGGAATCGAATTCCAGTCGCCCACTTCGGAAGGACGTTGAAGTATGAAATCAAACTGACCGCATATTTTTTATAGTTTAAAATGAAAGAGCAGTGTACCTTAAATCCTGTATCTATCCCAAAGGATAACCACAGGACTTGAGGATGAGGCTCGATCAAATAAACTAAGAAAAGTATGACGTCCGTTTGGTCTATAAAACCTTTGTATTTGTCGACAAGTTTCCCTATTTAATATAAAGAATTAAATAGGGTTTATATTAAGCTGGGTTCGGATATGCTTCCTATAAGAGCAAACCCCTATAGTTAATTACATTTTAAATGACCAAAGCCACCTAAGAAGACTCTCGATAAAAATCAAGAAAAATTATCTTCAAAGAATTTCAAAGGGTAGGACTCTTCAACGAAATCGAACGTAGAGGTGTGAAAGGGGATTGATTCAAATTTAGAACATTTTATTGTAGAATTCAAAGGAGGAAGAACTAGGGGATGTCATGGATCCAGAGGAGAACCTCGCTGACTTCCCAAGCTATCCTATTGTTTGGCTTCAGTTTTGAGGAGAAATATTTGAGTGTTTCATCCTGCCAATTTTATTAGTTAGGGCTTACATNCGAGAAGAAATTTTTAGGTGTTTCTTCCTACCAATTTTATTAGTTAGGGCTTATATTTGTGTGAAATGATCACACAAATAGCCTGAAGATGTGAGGATTTAGGTCGTGACAAACGACAACCTCGAAATCCTAAGACGAGTTAGGGCACTATCACACAAATAGCCTGAAAGATGTGAGGATTTAGGTCATGACAAACGACAACCTCGGAATCCTAATGATGTGAGGATTTAGGTCGTGACAAACGACAACCTCGGAATCCTAAGACGAGTTAGGGCTTAGTACAACAGAGCTATACAAAGGCCTAAAGATGAGGTGAGGATTTATGTTGCATAAGCAGACAACCTCAAAATCCTATGGCTTGGTTGTTTAATTACAGGGCTATACAAAGATAAAGATAAGGTGAGGATTTACATTGCATAAGCAAGTAAACTTGAAGTCCTATGACTTTGTTGTTTAAGTCTAAGGAAGGAAGATTGGTTTAGCTGGGGAAGGCAGGTTTTGCTGNCCCGACAAGTTCCCTTATTTAATATAAAGGATTAAATAGGATTTATATTAAGCTGGAATCGGACATGCTTCTTATAAGGGCAAGCCCCTATAGTTAATTACATCTTAAATGACCAAAGCCACCTAAGAAAACTCGATAAAAATCAGGAAATATTATCTTCAAGTAATTTCAAAGAGTAGGACTCTTCAACGAAATCAAAAAAAAATCAAGAAATATTATCTTCAAGGAATTTCAAAGGGTAGGACTCTTCAACGAACTCGGACATAGAGGTGTGCAAGGGGATTGGTTTAAATTTGGAACCTTTTTATATTGTAGAATCTAAAGGAAGAAGGACTAGGGGATGTCATGGATCCAGAGGGGAACCTCAGTGACTTCCCAAGCTATCCTAATGTTTGGCTTCAGTTNTGAGTTTGAGTTATCTAGCGTGTCAAGTTATAATGTCAAATCAGGTGGCCCTATAGTTGAAGTTCTTTAAATTTTATGAAGGCATATTAAAGTTTATTAGAGCGACACCGGCTAGGATCGTATGGTTCCCTTGTTCCGGCATCATTATTTTCTATTAGATTCACTTAGTCTAAATGAACTTACTAAACCCAACTTAATAAGTTCCATAATTTCATTTGAACCGTGGGAAGTCTCGTTAGCACCCATAAATTACCTCCTCCGAGGGATTCCCGATCATCCGATAGAGACCTCTTAATTTAGTTGCAATTGTACAACCGTAGGTTACCTCCTCCGAGGGATTCCCGATCATCCGATAGAGACTTTTTAATGTTTGTGTGATGTTTGTGATTAAATTTTGAGTTGTTTTATATTTTGAATGTTGTGGCGGTGAACCGTGGGAAGCCTCGTTAGCAACCGTAGGTTTCCTCCTCCGAGGGATTCCCGATTATCCAATAGAGACGTCTTAATTTAGTTGAAGTTGTAGTTTTTTGAGGAATTCCCGATCATCCGATAGAGACATCTTAATTTAGTTGAAGTTGTAGTTTTGTGTGATGTGTGTGTCTTTTAGTTTTGGTTTTGAGTTATGGTTAACATGCAAGTTTATGTAGGTAAATTCAAGTATNTGTATAGCACGGCTGTGCAAAGGCCGAAAGATAAGGTGAGGATTTACGTTGCATAAGCAAGCAACCACGAAGTCCTATGGCTTTGTTGTTTAAGTCTAAGGAAGATTGGTTTAGCTGGGGAAGACAGGTTTTGCTGTTGAAGATGGCTGTGCAGCCCACCATGCTAGCTCAAAGCTCCTTGCCGCGATGAGTTTAAGTTATCTAGTGTGTCAAGTTATAATGTCAAATCAGTTAGCCCTATCGTTGAAGTTCTTTAAATTTTATGAGGGCATATTAAAGTTGATTAGAGCGACACCGGTTAGGATCCTACGGTTCCCTCATTCTGGCATCACTATTTTTTATTTGATTCACTTAGTCCAAATGAACTTACTAAACCCAACTTAATGAGTTCCATAATTTCATTTAAACCGTGGGATGCTTCGTTAGCAACAGTAGGTTACCTTCTTTGAGGGATTCCCGATCATCAAGTAGAGATGTCTTAATTTAGTTGAAGTTGTAGTTTTATGTGATGTTTGTGATTAAATTTTGAGGTTGTGGCAGTGAATTTTATCTTGGTTCATTTTAGTTTTCATTTTAGTTATGGTTATGTCGCTATCCTGATGGTTTTAGTTTTCATGCAGGGTGACATCGTTGTTTAGCACGCAAATTTGCAGGTTTAAAAGTACAAAATGAAAGTACAAGAAAGAGAACGTTGAAAACTGTAAAAGTGTACCTGGCGAGTCTTCTCGTTCCACCACCTGAAACTTAAAATGAATTTTAAGATAGTTTATGAAGAGCAGGAAAGGTAACATTTAGGTAATTTTCCTAACCCTATGTCATATTTTGGTGAGTCCTTAAAAGTTTAATTAAGGATGATTTTGCCAAGCAAAATATATTAAGTTTAGTAGATCTTCGAGGTGTCCAACAAATCTAGAGAAAGAAGCAGGTCCATGCTACTCTCTCGCTGTCTGGTGGAAAATCTTGAGTTCTTTTAAACTTATTATGTTGCTTAATAATTCATCCTGTAAATACCCTTAATGCTCAGTGGAACCCTGATGTCTCAATTTGCCCTAAGAATTGGGTAATTATCACTTATCATTTAATTTGAAAATTATGTGGGTGAAGACGCTTAAAGAGGCAAGTT
The DNA here is from genome assembly GCA_002079205.1 of Phalaenopsis hybrid cultivar. Lineage (NCBI taxonomy): Eukaryota > Viridiplantae > Streptophyta > Magnoliopsida > Asparagales > Orchidaceae > Phalaenopsis > Phalaenopsis hybrid cultivar. The sequence goes on from JXCR01141405.1 coordinate 158,770, forward strand.
AATGTAATTTGAACACTTAGCCAAATTTTTAATCCTAATTGGGCTTAGTGGTGTTTCAAGGAGGTTTGATTTAATTATGTTTATTTCTCTAATCCTCTTTTAGTCAATTTTGGATTTAGCTTAGGTTGTTTCAAACATGTTTGACTTAAATATGTTTATTTCTCTAATCCTTATTTAATCAATTTTTTATTTAGCCTAAGTCATCACTAAGCCCTTAAGGCCTATGTGAGTGTCTTAATTAGTTTTGAAAAAGTTAAGCTTTAAGTGGTCATAATTCATAATTTGGATTCTATTTAAAAATCAAGATAGGGGTATTAAATTGATTAATTATTGACTTCAAAATTCATACCCCTAAGTCGAGGATCATTTAATTTTGATAAACTTTCAAATTTTAATAATTTAGAAATTTATTAATCTTAATTTGGACTCATTTTAATTTTAATAAGCTTCCAAATTTTAATAATTAAAATGTATTAACTTATCTAGATCATTTAATTTCAATAAACTTCCAAATTTTAATAATTTAGAAATTTATTAACTTATCTTTTTTCAAGATAGGGGTATTAAATTGATTAATTATTGGCTTCAAAAGTCATACCCCACTTGGATTTTATTTGAAAATCAAAATAGGGGTATTAAATTGATTAATTATTGGCTTCAAAAGTCATACCCCAAGTCCAGGATCAAGATAGGGGTATTAAATTGATTAGTTATTGACTTCAAAAGTCATACCCCTAAGTCCAGGATCATCAATAAAGGGGTATTAAATTGATTAATTATTGACTTCAAAATTCATACCCCTAAGTCCAGGATCATTTGATTTTAATAAACTTCCAAATTTTAATAATTTAGAAATTTATTAACTTAATTAAGAAAGTGAAATTATAATATACTTACAAATTTTAATAATTTAGGAATTTATTAGTCTTAATTAAGAAAATAAGATTGGTTTCCCCAAATTTTAATAATTTACAAATTTGTTAATCTTAATTAAGAAAGTGAGATTGGTTTGTACCAATTAACCCCTTGTGTTTCAAGCATCAAATAAATTGATTAAGATCAGAGGTTACCCATCCCCTCCTTAGCTTAAGCCTAAATGTTAATTAAGACAAGATTTCCAAAATTACAGATTTGCCCCTAAGGCTCTAACACTTCATCATTTATCAAATTCAATTCAAATGACTTTGAAATTTTTATCCTACCTCATTCATGGGTCAATTGAGACTAGAGGAGAAAATGTGATCTTTCAAAATTTAATTTAATTTATATAATTTTTTTAATGCAAAAAAAGAAAATGTGATTTTTCAAAATTTAATTTAATTTATATAATTAATTTTATGCAAAAATAGGATAGTGATTTTTCAAAATTTAATTTAATTTATGTAATTATTTTCATGCCAAAATAGAACTCTTTAAAAAAAATTCCTAACTTGACCAAGGTAAATTCTAATTCCTTGAAATTTTTACTTGAAGTAGACCTAGACCAGATAAGCCTTTGGATCAAATTTCATAATTTTTTGAGATCTCTGTGATTTATTAGAATTATTTTAATTTCTGGGTTATTTAAGTTTGGTATTTTTGAAAAATCTCCCTAAGGTCAGAGAACTCAGAGGAGCAAATTTTATATTTTTTTATTTTTCTTTGATTTACTGGAATTATTTTAGTGAAACAAAACTCATTTTTAGCTTTTAAAAAACATTATTTTTAATCTTTGAAATTGAATATCTTTATTTAGAAAATCAGGAAAAGTATTCTAATTGTTCCTAAGTGATTAGGAAACAATTTAGAACATTTTCATGAATTTTATTATTTTTGTTATTTATATGAATTTTTTATTATTTAAAATTTTAAAATAGGCTAAATATAAAGTTTTTATTTTAAATATCATTTTATTTTTAGAAAATACCCCTGATCATAGAGAACTCAAAAAAAAAGTTTCATAATATTTTGAGTTTTATTTTTATTTTTAAAAATTATTTATGTGTCAAAAGTGGCATTTATCTTTAAAAATTAACTTAAGTTATCAAATGAACTCAAAATATTTTGAAATTTTTATGATGAGTCCTCTGGATCATGAATCATAGTGGAGATCAAAAATCATTTCATTTAAATGTTTATATTTTCCAAAATTAATTGTTTTAGTGATTTAGTATTTGTAAAATTTAAGGGTATTTTAAATGACTTGACCCATGAAATATTTCCAAAGCTTTCTCTCGTCATGGTGGACCTTCCAAAAGTTTCTCAGGATTTTCTAATCAATATGCTAATTTCCATGATTATTTTAAAGAAATAATGTGGAAGATCTTTGGATCTCTATATAGGAACCTCCTCTGACTTTGGAAAAATCAGAGGATTTTTCCCCTTACAGAGGCTACAACATACCAAAATTTCAAGTCAAGGTGATGTGTCAATTTGCATGGAGAATCAAATGATCCTAAATAGTTTTTAATTAATTAAAAATAAAATATGAATCAAATGGACTTGAAATTTATTTCACATTGTTCTCCTCTGTTCACTTAGCATAAGGATATTTTTATTTTATTTTTTTTTATTTTTCTACATGAAGTTATGGATTTTTTAAGTTAAGGTATTTAAATAAATAAGAAAAGCTCTATTTATCTATTTAAATCGAGCGTGCTGACTAGATTCTAGGCAGCTCTGAAGGCATGTGTGGCGTGCTCTGATTGGACGCCACCGTCCACGTAGCTTGTTGACTCGGCTCGCTGTTTATGTCCCGAAGCGCTGTCCGGCTCGATCTCCCCTGTCCATTTGATACATGTTTGATCGAACGGCTCCCCATCATCGTCCCCGATAGAATGATCCCGTGTCTGTCCACACTAAAACTTTAAGATCTTAGTCTAGACTCAACCAAATCACTTCGGGTTTGATCCTATGGACTTGTCTAAGTGAGACAAACACAATCTATATGGTTAATATACCATGAAATCAAGCCTAAGTAAATGGAGAATCAAAATCAGCTTGGGAGGAGGAGAAGTTTTATACCTTTGCTCTGAGAAGGGAGGCTTCAATCAAAGGTGCTCGGCATGTTCGTTGGGGTCTAAGGAGGCTAGGGATTAAGTCCCTGGTCTTGTTGTAAGGCCTAGGTATGAATTCGACCAAGCTCAATTTCAGGTGTTGGTCTAGTGCTATGGTGGAGGCTATTTCAGAGGGTAATTTGATGGGGCTTTGTCTTCTCTTGCTGTTGTGAAGGTGTGAGCACAAACAATTGAAGTTTGGTGGAGTGTGGAGATGTGTTGGATTCTGTCCTGGTTTCCGGCAAGGTTTCAAGCTCAAAATTAATCTGGCAATGGGAATGGGTGAGGGAAAATGGTTGGAATGCACTGAGGGGATCTTGGGGAAGCTCTATGTGAAGTTTGGAGAGGCCTTAATAAGAAAATTTTAGCACACCTCTCATGGCCGTGGGAGGTGTGTTTTTATAAAAATGGTCATGGGGTGGCTCTCAGGGCATAAGTTTGGATGAATTGTGGTGCTTAGGTGGAGGACAGAGGAGCTCTTCAATTTGATTTGGATGAGTTGGCCTCTAGGTTTGATTTGGGTGGGGTGCCATGGGAGTGGCTCTTGATTTTGAGCTTTTCCGGCCATTAGGGTGGTCGGTCAGCCAGGGGGAGGTGGCTAGGAGCTCAGGGAACCCTGAGGAATCCATCACAACAATTTAATACAAATATGCTTTGATTTGGCAAAGATATCTTAAGCATGTGCATTTTTGGAAATAAGATCCGTTAATTTGGGGGACCTTTGGTCTATGGCTTGATTTAGGTGATTTCATGGTGTTTGGACTGGACACTAAGTCCAACTAATGGCTGTGGTGGAGTTAATTTGGTGGCTTTAGGGTGGTTAGGTCACATTTAGTATGTGGGTCCAAGTGGGTGCAAATCACCAAAACTTGGGTTTGGGCTAGGTTAGCCATGTCAATTGACCCAATTAATTGTTCCATTTGGTGTATATGATCATAAGGAACAACCTTGGTGAAGGATGGGTGTGGTTTTGAGTTCAATTGAAGGGTCAATTTGAGGGAATTTTGAACTTTAATCAATTTGGTCATGTTGGGCTAGGCTTAGGTCAAGCTTGGGTTAGCCTTGGGCTAAGTCCAAATTTATTATTATAATGGGTCAATAGAGACCTCATGAAGAGTTTCTAACATGAATTGGATGCCAATTTTGAGGTTAATGCAATCAATTGGGTGAAATTTGGGGACTTAGCCAATTTGGGGCTAAATTTAGGAATTTTGGATTTGGCCAAAATCAAATGGATTTGAGACTTCACCAAGGCCAATTTATGGTTGATTTTGATGTATAAGAATGTCATAAAGAACAATTGATGGTTGATTTTGATGTATAGGAATGTTATAAAGATTTTTCAACATTAATTGAGGCTAATTGACTAGGCTATGGGTTCAATTTGGTGAGATTAGGTCATATGGTCAAAATTGGGTTTGACTCAAATCAAAATTGGGTTCAAATCATGGACGAGGTCATATGGTCAAAATTGGGGTTTTGACCCAAATCAAAATTGGGCTCAAATCATGGACCAGGTCATATGGTCAAAATTGGGGTTTTGACCCAAATCAAAATTGGGCTCAAATCATGGACCAATAATATGGTCAAAATTGGGGTTTTGACCCAAATCAAAATTGGGCTCAAATCATGGACCAATTTGAGCTTGGATTTGTTTGGTCATATCAAAAGTGAGTTTGAGTTTAAGATTGGAATTGGGGTCAATTGACATTAAATTGATGGACATTTGAGTTGGATTTGGGGAAATTTGGGTCTTTAAAGAGCAATTTGGGGATTTTGGTTAAAGATGGTCAAATTGGCTAAATTGGGTCATGTGGTAGTTAAGAGAGATGAAATTAGGAATATTTGGGATTTATTAGGATTTTATGGGGATTTTTGGAATTTTTGGAATTTTTGGTTATGGAGGGGTATTTTGGTAATTTGGGGGTGTTTTAGGGGTAAAAGGCCAAGATGGGTATTTTGGTAGAGTTGAGGTACCAATCATCACCAACAAGCCATGGACCAATGGAAACCCCATTTTGGGTCCTCTACATAGTGGTCTTAGCCAAACCATAGCCCTAGGGCTAGTAGGTTTAGGGGACCATCTACATGAGTATCCCAAAAGATCAAGGGATCTAGGCTAGAAATTCAGAGTTTAGGGTAGTGAGTGATTGTGAGTGCAAGTGATTTCAAGTGAGTGCCTTAGCTCCAGACTAACATCCAAGGTCAACCTTAAGGTCCAGCAATCCTAAGGGTGACTCATCTTGAGTTTCCCCCACAGTGATCCCACCTACTAAGTACTAGAGGTTGAGACCAACATGTGGAACTTCAGGTTCAGCAAAGAAGAGTTTGGAATTTCTAGTGGTGAGGGTTCCACATCTAGTTTTCTAAGAATAGTCAAAAGGAAAATCCTATGGCTAGACCTTAGGCTACTAAAGCGGAAAAACTAAACCTCAAACAAAATTGAGGTCAACATAAGTAAATGAAAATAATATATTAAGGTGATACCCTTCAATAGTATACATGATTATATTCAACAAAGATAAGATATACCAAGGAGGTTTAATCTTAGCCAAAAGAATGTTAAACAGGATTTCATAATCAGTTTCCACCACAATGCCACCTAAATTTAAAGAGGTAACCGTATGAAGAGCAGCAAGCACAACAGAGGTCTCAGCCTCAAGAGGGGAGTAACAATACAAGGTGATGCAAAGTAAGACATACATCTTCCATAAACATCTCGAATAATCTCTCCCATACCCATATAGGTAGTGGAAAAACTCCTATCGACATTAACCTTAAACAAACCATGGGGGATGGTGCCCATTTAATTAAAATGGGTTTCCTACTCTTGGCTACAGTATGAGAAGTATCATGTTCAAAGAAGGACTTCCAAGCATTTTTAAAATAAGCAACTGCTAAAATGGAAGTCGTAGAGGGGGTGTGACCAGTAGCTTCATATTTATGACTGTTTCTTGTCATCCAAATAAACCATAAGACAATAACAACAAAACAGATGTACTTGTTGAAAGAGGGTTCAAAACTCTTCCAAATCTCTATAGCTATTTTGAAATTCAAATTAGTGGGCCAATGGATACAGAAAAAGTACCCAATATAATGTCAAACTTCTTTAGAAAAAGGACACTTAAAGACCAGATGATTAAGAGATTCAACACCTTTTTACAATTATAAAAGTAAGAGGAAATTTTCAGCCCATTCAACTTAAGTATATCATCAAGAGAAAGCAACTTATGAAAGTATCTCCAAAGGAAAAAGGAAATTGATGGAGAAATAAGTTTATGCTAAATAAAAACATGATATTTCATGGAGTAAAGAGTGTAGGTTTGAGTAAAGCCATTTCATGATTGATGAGCTAATATGATTCTTCTAAAAAGGAAGAGCCTTATCTTAAGGTTTAACAGGAATTCTAGGTATGGCAGGAGCAATTTCACCAACCAAGGAATTCAGCATATCAAGATCCCAAACACCATTAATCCAACAATCCGAGACCAGTAAATTAACATCATAATCATGAGTTGGAAAATTAGAAAATATAGAGAGACCCTAGTCATCATTCCAAAAGGAAATACTACCACCACCAATGTCCCAAAACATGAAATGTGAAGCGACATCACGTGCAACAATGATGGCTTTCCAAAGTCTAGAATCCCCCACTCTCTAATTAACAATGGAAGGATATAAATTTTGTAATATATATGTTTCATAAATCTAGCCCATAGAGACTCCGCCAACCAAAATTTGAACCAGAGTTTACACATATTAATGTCAATAGTATGTTGCAATGTTTTAAACCCAAGCCCACCAGCAGAAAGAGGTTTATAAGCATAGTTCCAAGTAGTCCAACTTTTAGAAGTTCTAATGCCCTTCCAAAGGAATTTATTAAAAATATTTTCAAGAATCTTTTGAGTGCTCTTTTTGGTTTTGAGAACCTGCATCATTGACCAAAGAAAAATATGTTGAGATTTTCATACCTATTTTACACTGATTTTGATGATATTAGCACTTTAGGAAAGATATTTTTTATGTTTTGTTGCAGGTATGTTGAATTATGGTCATTGGAGAAAAAGATGCAAAAAAGAGAGGATTTAGAGCAAAAAGGATCAAAATATGAAGATTTGAACTTGGGCGCCGACGGCGCCATCGAAGCAGGTGACGACGGGTTTTTCCCGAAAGTCCAGAATTAAATATTCTAGAAGGCCGTCGACAGCACCATCAAGGCCGCCGACAGCGAGAATGATGGTTCTCTCAATAGATGCATTGAATGTGGACGCTTTTTGAAGGGACGCTTATGCAACTCCTGAAAACTCTTCTACAACTTTAAGACAAACAGTTTGAAGGCCGAAAAAGGGGAGTCTAGATTGTCCAGAGAGTGTCGAGAGGTCTATGGGTGTCCAGGGGAGTGTAATTTAAGGTTAGGTATTGTGAGAAATTCTTTGAGAGATTGTAAGAGTGAAAGGAAAGTGATGGATTTCTTCCTCCTTGCTACTTCGAAGGAGAATTCTGTGTGAAAGAGGACCTTCGAGGAGTTACTTGGGGAGGAATTCGAGATAAGCTGTATTTACTTATTGTAGTTTGTATGACTTTGCTTTTATATATGAAATCCAAGTTTTATCATATCTTCTCCATGAGTCTTGAGTATTTTTCTCTGTCTTTCTTCTTATCTTGAGATTTTGTGAAATGGTGATTTGAATTGGTTGTGCCATGAGAATGTTAAAGAACTTGTTAGGATCTTTTCACTTCAATCTTAAATTACTTTCAATCTGGCCAATTGATTTGTTAAAATATGTTTTTGTGATAACTTTTCACTTCAATCTTTAATTTACTTTCAATCTGGCCAATTGATTTATTAAAATATGTTGAGTTTTACAACTACTTTGATCTTAATTTACTTTCAATCTAGCCAATTGATTTGTTAAAATATGTTGAGTTTTACAACTAAAGAGAAGGATTACATCTAAGATTTAGGGAGGTCAAAGTCCTTAAAAGTTAGATGCAAATAAATAGGGAAATAAAAATTATCGGGCATAGAATTGGAGATTTTAGAGTGACAGACTAAAATCCTCAATTCGGTCTTGTCGTTTAGGTGCTAAAGTGTAGATGTTAGCCTTCAGGCGAAGGGAACGTGGGAACTCCGAAGTGAGAGACGGTATCCTCCAAGCACAGCCGCGGATTTAGTAACCAAGCATAGGATTAGTCAATCTTCTTTATGTCTAGTCTAAAGGGTAAATAATATGTATGCTCCTATTTAGCACAATATAATTTGAACCAATTCAATTTATCCATTCACTTAAATTTCTTGACGAGGAGAATGATGCTTTCTTATATATTGAACATCACATTAGAAACTTTATTAGTAGAATTAGTTGATTGAGAGTTTATTAAAATTACATTTTTATTTCAATTGCCTATTAGTAGCAAATATGCAATTTGAACTATGTTATTGTGATTAAGTATTGATTTTCTAGATCTTAAGTTCGTAGCCTCTAATATTACTTCATGTGGGATCGATATCCAGGACTCTATTAGAGCCCTATATTGCTTGTGTGATACGTATACTTGCATTGACAAGTGTGACTTTGCAATCATTGAATATTTCATACACTTCTTTATTAAATCTATAATTGTTGTCAAGTTTTTGGTGTCGTTGCCGAAGATTTAAATCTTCTATTAGGAGTATCAAATTCTTGCATTTTTTAGCATACATAAAGTCGCTGTCAACTTTTGGTAATGTTGCTGGGGAGTAAAAATTAGATTTTAAAAAAAATTTATAATTAGAGTAACAGACAAATTACGACTATTAGAAAACTTTTACTTGAATTGCAACTTATTTTCATATTTAGTTAAGTATTTTTCTATGTACTGATTTCAATTGTGTGTGTAAATTTGAACTTAAATCTTATACCCTATGATTCGGAATTAGAAGGCACTGTTAGGAGAATTAGAAAACTAAGAAAAGAACCTAGAAATCCTGACACAATGGAAAACGCAATCAAGGAATAGAGAATGAACACCAACCTAGACCCCTACGAGATTATGCAAAATCCTACAACATAGAAAGATTAGAAGATTGAGAAGAGAACCTAGAAATTTTGATACAATGGAAAACAACATGAACAATCAAGAATAGAAAATGAACATCAACCTAGACCTCTACGAGATTATGCAAATCCTACAACAGATGAAAGATTAGAAAATTAAGAAGAGAACCTAGAAATTTTGATACAATGGAAAACAACCTGAACAATCAAGGAAGAAAATGAACATCAACCGAGACCTCTATGAGATTATGCAAATCGTACAGCATATTAAATTCACTTATCTATCCAAAATCCTGATGTAGCTGCTAATTGGTTTTAACTCAAACCTGCTATTATCCAAATGATATAAAATAATCAGATTGAGGTACACAAAACAAAGATCCTAATTTACACCTCGCTAGTTTTTTAGAACTTTATGCTACCTTAAATATGACAGAGTTTCGAACGATGTTGTTAGACTTGAACTTTTTTTCTTTTTTCACTTAGGGATAAGGCTAAGATGTGGTTAAATAAATTAGCACTTGGATCTATTAGAACTTGGGGAGAACTTTCACAGAAATTTCTATCCAAATATTTGCTCCATCCAAAATTACTAAACTTAGAAATGACATAACATCATTTTATCATTTTAATGGAGAGTCGATATATGAAGTTTGGGAGAGATTTAAAGATTTTCTTAGGAAGTTCCCACATCATTCATTACCAGATTGGTTGATAATTCAAACTTTTTACAATGGATTAGTGGGATCTCTTAGATCGATTATAGATGATGCGGCTGGTGGTTCTTTAATGTCAAAACCTTTTGATGAGGCTTATTCATTAATAGAAGAGTTAGCTACCAAGAGATTTCAATGGCCCACTGAAAGGATAAATCCTAAAAGAGTAGCTAATATCCATGATTCTGATGCAATATCTATGTTAGCTTTGCAGATTGCTACAATATCAAATAAATTAGATCATTATGGAATGAATTATTCTCCAAAACCTACTATGATGGAAGAGAATTCATCTGGGCAATTTGTGGATGTTTAACCTTCTTATGATACTCTAAATGCTATTAACAATAGACCCAATAATCTTTATTAGAACTATTATAACCCAGATTAGAAGAGTCGTCCTAACTTTAATTGGAATAACAATTCTTCTACAAATCAACAATGGGCAAAGAACCCAATAAACTCATTAGGAAATTCATCCAACCAAGGAAATGTTAATTATAGACCTTCTTATCCTCCAGGATTTAACAGTAACACTCAATTTAAGGAAAAGAAGTTGTCTATGGAAGAGCTCATACTGAACATGGGTCAATAATTACAAAATCAAGGAAATAAATTACAAATTCAAGGAAAGCAGCTACAAAATCAAGGAACTACTATCAAGAATATTGAAAACCATTTGGAGCATATCACTACTACGCTTAGTAACCAAACATTGGAAACTTTTCCTAGTACTATGGAATTAAATCCTAGAGATCGAGGAAAAAAATAGATAAAAGCAATATAATTACGAAGTGGAAAAGAATTGGAAACTATAGTGTAGAAAGAAATGGAAACTGAAAAAAAGAAAGTAGATTCAGAAAAAGAAAAGGATCATGAAAACCCAGATTTAGAATATCCACTTACACCAATGAAATTTACTGTGGAGAAACCTCCACCACCATTTCCTCAAAGATTGAAACAACATAAAAAGGATAAACAATTTTCCAAGTTAATAGAAATTCTCAAGAAATTAACGGTAAATATTCCTTTCGTAGAAGCTGTAGAACAAATGCCCAATTATGTGAAGTTTATGAAAGATATTTTGAACAAGAAAAGGAATTTCACTGATAATGAGACTGTTGCACTTAGCAAAGAGTGAAGTGCAATTATTCAGAAAAAGCTTCCTGAAAAATTAAAAGATCCTGGTAGTTTCAATATACCGTGTGCTATCGGCGAAAGATTTTATGAATGAGTTTTATGTGATTTTGGAGCCAGCATTAATATTATGCCTCTATCAATTTTCAAAAGATTAGGATTAGGAGAGGTCTCACCTACTTCTGTAACTCTTCAGTTAGCGGATTGTTCAGTTACTCATCTTAAGGGAGTTATAGAAGATGTGTTAGTAAAAGTTGACAAATTTATCTTTCCTGTGGATTTTTTTATTTTAGATATGAGGAAAGATAAAGAAATACCTATAATATTAGAGAGACCTTTTTTAGCTACTGGAAGAGCTATGATAGATGTTAAAATGGGAGCATTAACTGTGAGAGTTAATAATCAAGAAGTGACTTTTAACATTGTGAAATCTATGAAATACCCTATTGTTGAAAGAGACAATGAATGTTTTCGCATGAAAATTAGTGAACATCTATTGAACGAGTATTTTAAAGAATGTTTTGAAGAAAAAAAAGATTTTGAAGACAAAGATGAAGTTATTTTGGACGAAATAGAAAATGAAGAATTAGANATTTATCTTATATTTTATTACATATATAAAGTCGCTGTCAAGTTTTTTGTGCCATTATCGGGGAGTGATTGAGTGAGTGAGTAGAATCACGATTAGAGTAACAGACAAATTAGGATTATTAGAAAATTTTTACTTAAATTGCAACTTATTTTTATATTTATATTTATGTTAATTATATTACTGAGTACTGATTTCAAATTGTATGCGTAAATTTGGACCTGAAAATCTAATTATATTACTAAGTACTGATTCCAAATTGTAGAACCTGAAAATCTTATACCCTACGATTTGGAATTAGAATGCAATGTTAGAAGGATCAGAAAATTAAGAAGAGAACCTAGAAATTCTGATACAATGGAAAACAACCTGAACANAGCATTAGATAATAACTTTTATATAGTACTAAAATTACTTGAGGACAAGTAATAGTTAAGTTTGGGGGATTTTGACCNTATGATAGTTGATCAATCATGTCAAAATTCACTATCAATTCCACCCTCAGTCCCTGATAAGTCTTTGGTGATCCTGCGCCAAATCAAGAAATTGGAAAAGGAGGTCCAAAATGTCATGAATGCGATTAATAATATCTCTGATTTCTTCGATCATTTGGACTGGAGGATGAAAGAACATTTTGAGCACTCTGGACATTTAGAAGATAGTTTGATTAACTGATGAGGAGGATGAAGCTGATAGAGGAGGATTCTACTGAAGAATTTTCATTCTGACCCTTCTACAACGTCTTTGTTCATGTGCAATCATTGGGCGATCTCAGAGGAGAATCGAGTACTGAGTCTGAGGATTAGTAAATTTATATTACTACCTATATGTCTATCTATGTATTTTAATTTGAACTTTGTATTTGCTTTGCTTTAGAATTATGCTTATAGATCTCTGTATAGTTGAGACTAAGCATATGATGTTTTGTTTTCAGCGTTTTGAGTGTTGTGGCATGGATTGCGACGCTGAATTAATGTATTGAGGTTGAGAAAATACCAAACTTAGGTGTGTGATGTAACATATATTGTACCCTTTGGAATTTATATATAAATGTGATGTTTTGTGTTGTAAAAGTTTATATGTGCTAAGTACATCATTTAGTTATTTAAAATTTGCCTATAATGATTAAATGGATGTCGTTTAGGCTTGGAATTGATCGAAATCGTAAAAATCTGAAATTGGACAAAATCAATAGAGCCCGCCGATGGTGCCTTCGACGCCTTCGACGTCGCTGACGGTGGGATTTTCCTGAGACTTAGGATTTAAACTCCAATTAAGTGCGCCGACGGTACCATTGACCCCGCCGATGACGAGCTCACGAAAAACACCTTTAACCACGATTTTGATCAGTCAACCACCCTTATTCATCATCCCCTTCCTCCTAAAAATGCCATTTTTTACCTAGGGCTTGAGAGATCTTGGATTAGGAGGCGATTTCAAAGCTTTTTGACACCGCATTTGATTATCTTTAGGTAAGAGCTTCACTCCAAGCTAAAAATATTTGATTTTTACCATGGATTTTTCCCACATTGAGAAGATTCGAAAAATTTGGGAATGTTAAGAAAATTTGGGAATAAATTCATGGATCTTATTGTTAAACTCTTAGAATTACTATTGGAAGCCATGATTTACATATTTGAAGTAATTTTTAGAATTTTTCTATAATTTGATTAAATTGAAATGACTCGACGACAAAAGAGAAGAGTTGATTTCGATGAGTCTCGCTTCGTCAATGCGATGGCTCAGACAAAATTTACTTCTATATTTAAAGGAAAGAAGTGCATACAAGATCGAGTTTTTGAAAGTCCGGCTTCATCAATGCGAAGGCTCAGTCGAGATTTACTTCAGTATTTAGAGGGAAGAAATGTATACAAGATCAAGTTTTTGAGAATCCGGGAGGAGAAATTGAACGAGTTATTGCAGAGCGGAGATGGGAAAACTTTTGTTACACCACCAACAAAGCGAATGCAAATGTTGTGAAGGAGTTTTACGCCAATGTGATTTATTCTGAGGATGGAATCGTTCAAGTGTGTGGATTCCCTGTTGAGTTTACTGCCGCCCGCATCAACACTTTTTATGAAATCCTAAACTCCTATAGCTGCCACTATGAATCCTTTAGTACAATGGAAGGCCCCCTCAATGATGTGATCAATTTTATCACTGATGGGAAGGGAACATGGAAGATAAAACAGCGAGAATGGGTAAATTTTTCTGCTTCCATGTTAAATGCCACCTCTAAGGCGTGACACTATTTGATTTCCTCTATTCTGTTACCGACCTATCACCATAGTGAGGTAACTAGAGATAGAGCTATTCTGAATTTCTGTATTCAGNATCCTAAACTCCTATAGCTGCCACTATGAATCCTTTAGTACAATGGAAGGCCCCCTCAATGATGTGATCAATTTTATCACTGATGGGAAGGGAACATGGAAGATAAAACAGCGAGAATGGGTAAATTTTTCTGCTTCCATGTTAAATGCCACCTCTAAGGCGTGACACTATTTGATTTCCTCTATTCTGTTACCGACCTATCACCATAGTGAGGTAACTAGAGATAGAGCTATTCTGAATTTCTGTATTCAGAATAGTAGAACTATAAATGTGGGGAGAATCATTCTTAAGAATATATTGACTACAACAAGGAGTGAGACTAGTGGAGGTCTAGGACATCCTGGACTTATCTATGCAATTTGTAAACTTTCTGGAGTAGAATTTGGAGATGAAGAATGGGTTTATCCTATGAAACCCATTAGTAAGACTAATCTAAA
>JXCR01141405.1:175932-200855 GCA_002079205.1 Phalaenopsis hybrid cultivar
TAAAATCCACAATTCGGTCATATCGTTTGGGTGCTGATGTGTAGATGTTAGCCCTTAGGTGAGGGGAACGTGGGAGCTCCANAACAATTTCTTGTGCAATTGGAGAAAGATTATGTGGAAAACCCTTATGTGATTTAGGAACGAGCATTAATGTGATGCCTCTATCTATATTTAGAAGGTTAGGTTTAGTCGATATCTCTCCCACTACTGTAACCCTTTAGTTAGTTGATCGATCTATCATTTATTCAAAAGGAGTTATAGAAGATGTGCTTGTTAAATTGGATAAATTTATCTTTTCGATTGACTTTATTGTAATAGATATGGAGGTAGATAAAGAAAATCTAATTATTTTGGGGAGACCTTTTCTTGTTACTCGGCAAGCTATGATAGATGTGCAAAAAAGAGAGTTGACTATGAATATTAATGACCATGAAGCCACTTTTGATGTTTTAAAGACAATGAATTATATAGTTGAGAGAAAAGATGATGATTACTTTTGAATGGATGAAGTTGATTATCTAATTAAAGACCATTTCCAAGAAAGTTTTGAGAGTACGTTAGCAGATGAGATCGAAATGAACTTTCATGATGACTTAAATACATTGTTTAAACAAGACTGTATGTATGTTCTGGAGAGGTGTAAAATGATGGAAGTTACCGAAAATAGTGAAATTTTAATTCCATCTGTTGCAAAATCTCATGAACTTAAGATAAATGTACCCCATTCAAATTTAAAGCCTACCTATTTAGGGAATTCATCTACACCACCGGTCTTTATATCTTCAGATTCGACTCAATCACAAGAAGAACCTGAATTGAATGATGAAATCATTAAAAGATCTCTTAAGAAAGAGTTATTCAAAATTACTGAATGGCATATTTCGTGGTATATAGATAAAATGGATGAGATTCTGATGCTGGGGTAACTAGAGTAAACATAAGATACATCGGTCGTCAAAGTTAAACCAAACGCTTTGTGGGAGGCAACCCATGGTTATCTTTGTTATCTATTTTGTGTGGTTATTATTATGTTAGATTGGATGATAGTGAGATGTTGGACTTTGATCCGTGTTTGATGTGTAAGAGTGGATTGGATTAATGTTGTAAGGTAATTCCTTTGTAATAACTAGATTGGTATATGATTTCTGGTAGTAGTTGGTTGACGAGTCTATTATGACTTAGTTTTCAACTGGAGCTGAGTATTACCTTGAAGCATGTAGATTTTGGATTTGAAACACTCAATGTAAACTCTGTTACCTCCTTTATTTGACTTTGCCTTCACTGAGTAAGGTCATGAACTTACTCGGTAAAGAACATCTGGATGAATTACACTATTTTTATTTATCAGATTGTGTATACCTTAGACTTAGAGTTACCCTGAAATTGACAACAAATGAGGTAATTATGGTCCATGAGTGATAAAAATATAAGTTTTTATAATACACTCACATTATTAGTGTAGTTTCTTCCTTTTGAAATTGAAAGTAAAAAGGGGAAAATTGAGTATAAAGGAGATCAAATTAACCTCAATTTTTGTTTGTTTATGAATCTGTGATGTCTATGTATTGGAGTTTGTGTGTCTATATTTGTGAGTCAAGTTGAATGAGTAATTGGAGATGACAAAACTTATCTCACTATTTTAAACTTGTTAGCATCCAACAATTCCTTTATAAAGTTTAAAATGTGTTCCTGTTTAATCTTCAGTTTGTACCTGTTCTACTATTTAAAATTCCTTTATAGTGTTATGTCAAGCATGTTTAGGCTAGATTTACTTTCTACCGCTATATTCTGCCATGTCTTATTTATTGATATTTTTGTAAGATGTGTAGTAAATTCTAGAAGTACCATTAGTTACTTATTTTCTTTATAGTTTTGAGTTTTTGTGGTGAGTTTAAGTGTGAATTCTTCTCTAAGAAGTGTTGGAGAGGAAGAGAAGTGAGAGATTTCTTCTTCCTACATTTCTAAGAAGAGGCTACAAAGGGATTTACTTTGAGAAAGAGTTTTAGATAATTGTTATTTGTTTATTATTCTTGTATAAATCCTTTTATATATGAAATTTTTATTAGGTTGTATCTTTCTCATGAAGTCTGGGTAGCTTTCTTTATCTTTCTCTCTACTCTGCGATATGATGAAATGAAGTAATAATTTGGATGTGTCAATGTTACAATTTAAAATAAATTGCGATGATTTTTCAACTCCGCTCTAAATTTACTTTTCGATATGACCAATTGAATTATTAAAATATGTTTTGAAACATATGATTTGGGAAATGGAGTATGAGTTCTATAATAGAGTAAGAATCACTTTTAAGTCCATGAAGGAGTATTTCGTTCATGAAATTAAGTGCAAATAAATAGGGAAATATACTTTGTTGGGTGTAGAATTGAAGATTTTTAGAGTGACAGACTAAAAATCCTCAATTCAATCTTAGTGCTTAAAAACTAAAGCGAGAGTTAGCCTTCAGAAGAAGGGAAGTGGGAACCAGTATCCTCCTAGCCTAGCTATGGATTTATGGGCTAAACCTAAGATTAGCCAATGATTTTCTATAACACTAAAGTAGGTTAGAGAATTAAAATTGCTCATATTTGGCACAATACAAATTTAAACCATATATTTCATCTCATTTCACCAAAAATCTCATTGTAGTGGGAAAGATGCTTTTTCATATAAGAAAACTTCATCACATGAACATAGTTTAGTAGTTATTATTTTAAAACTCTACATTTAATTTGTGTCAGTAGTTAATAATTTAGCTTTAATAGTATCTTAAACATTTGAAATTAGTGACAGTAATTTCATTTTATATCTATGAATTTTCTATTTAATTTATCATTTCAAGTTTAAACCTTCCTCGTGGGATCGATATTTGAGACTTAAATAGAAAGTCTTATATTACTTGATAACAATATGTTGTTAACAATACATACTTGCGTAGAAGACCAACATTAAGAGCTTAACTTTATTCTTCACAAAATACCACATGAAGATTTTGGCACCATTGTAAAGCGGAGTCAACCTTATAAATTTTACACAATTATATTTCTATTGCATCATGTAACCTTATTCTAGATTCCTCGGAGAGATAATGCTCATGTCGACGCTCTAGCAAAACTTGCTAAGGAAATGACATCTCCACTGAAGGATTCCATTGAAATTACAGTACAAGGATGTCATGTTCTATCTCAAATCAACCTAAATAATTTACACAAGCTTGAAAAAGTAGAAGGGATGATGATTGCAGTTGCTGACATTAACGATGATTGGCGCAAGCCATTGATAGAATATTTGCAAACTGGAAAATCACCAGAAGACAAGTCTGACGCTTATCACATCTGAAGAAAAAGCTATGTCATATGCTCTAGAATATGATGCACTCTACAGAAGGTCGTTCGATTAGATGCAGTTGCGATGCCTGAGCAAAGCTGAAGAACAAAATATTATTAAATAAGTACATGTCGGAATGTGGAGCTCACCAGTTAGGGCCTATGATGGAAATGAAGATTAAAATACTTGAATATTATTGGCCAACAATGATATTCGATTGCATGGATACAACCAAAAGGTGTCACCTTTGTCAAGTGCATGAGGTGGTCTTACACCAACCTCTGAATGTGTTACACCTAATCGTCACCTCGTGGCCATTCAAGTGTTAGGGCACAGATATAATAGGTCTGATAGACCCTCCATCCTCTATGAGACACTGATTTTTTCTTGCTGCTATGGATTGCTTCACCAAGTGGGCAGAGGCAGTGCCGTTACAGGAGGTTACAACATAACATGTTCTCCAATTTTCAAGAGTCAGATTGTATACCATTTTGGTATACCACGTAGAGTGATTTCTGACAATGGGATAGCCTTCAAGTGCACAAAGATCAATAATTTTTTGAAGTGACATGAGTAGACTGAAGATACTCTACAATCTACTATCATAGGGCAAATGGCCTAGCCGAGGAGTTCAATAAGATGCATGTAAAAATCTTGAAGAAGACGTTGGACGAGAATAAAAGAGGATGGCATGATAAGTTGTTGGAAGCTTTTTGGGTCTATAAAACAACGTTTAGAACACCAACTCAATGTACATCCTATGAACTTATGTATGGGTCCAAGGACATACTACCATTAGAAGTCCAGACATCATCTCTCAGCATCTCCAATCAAATTACAAGAGAAGAAAGTGCAAAACTAAGACTTAAAGAATTACAAAGTTTCAAGGGAAAAAGACTAGAAGCACAACAACATTTGGAACTCTACCAAGCAAGGATGGTGCAGGCTCATGACAAATTAGTCCGCCCAAGGACGTTAAGAGTTTGTGACCTAGAACTCATACTCAAATGACCTATTCTTGCAAACCACAAGATTGGTGGAAAATTTGAACCAACTTGGGAGGGACCATTTGTCATAGAGAAGGTCAATTCAGGAGGATCTTACTAGCTGGTGGATTTTTGATCCAAAAGAGCAATGTTATTGATTAAAGGCCGATATTTGAAGATATACTACACAACATGACATTACTTGAAATTAAATTTTTGAAAATGTTGCTTGTTATGGGGTTCTTTAGTTGGCCAATGTCTGTGATTAGGTCCAAAATTTTGTAATAAAGTTAAGCTCAATAATATGAAAATTTTTTAATTTTCTCTCTTTAATTTCCTTCATTTTTAATTTTGAAATCTCATTAAGTTAAGTTAAATAAAAGATAAACTTACACTTTTCTAAATTTAAAACTTATTTAACAATTATTTTTTTTTTGTTAATTTCAAAT
Organism: Phalaenopsis hybrid cultivar; assembly: GCA_002079205.1. NCBI lineage: Eukaryota > Viridiplantae > Streptophyta > Magnoliopsida > Asparagales > Orchidaceae > Phalaenopsis > Phalaenopsis hybrid cultivar. The sequence continues at coordinate 180,692 of JXCR01141405.1, forward strand.
TTCAGTGCACTGATGTTTTTCTATCTTCTACAGAAAGATGTCGGAGCAGAAGCTAATTTTNTAGATATATATGAGTTGCCTTCCACAAAGCACTTAGTTTAACTTTGTCAGCATGACATACCATTATTTAATCAGGAAGACTCAACATCAAAATTTCTTTAAATTGTGGGGTGTGCCCTTTATAATAATTTCTCAATTGATGTCCATTAACTTCAAATATCTTCCCAGTTTTAGGATCTTTAATAGCTACAATTCCATAATGATAAACTTTAATCACATTGAATGGTCCTAACCATCTAGATTTCAGTTTTCCTAAAAATAATCTCAATCTAGTATTATATAATAGAACTTCTTATCCATGTTCAAATTTCTTTTTTATAATCTTCCGGTGATGCCATATTTTTATTTTCTCTTTATAGATTTTTGCATTATCATATGCTTCATTTCTAATCTCCTTCAGTTCATTAAATTGCAATAATCTTTTCTCACCAGCATCTTTTAGATTAAAATTAAATTCCTTAATAGCTCAAAACAATAATCTTTTCTCACCAGCATCCTTTAAATTAAAATTAAATTCCTTAATAGCCCAAAATGTTTTTCTCACCAGCATCTTTTAGATTAAAATTAAATTCCTTAATAGCCCAATATGCTTTATGCATTTTCTCACCAACATCCTTTAAATTAAAATTAAATTCTTTAATAGCCTAAAATGCTTTATGTTCAATTTTACTAGTAAGTGCCATGTTTTTTTCAAAAATAATTCTATATGGGGACATTTCAAAAGGTGTCTTATAAGCAGTTCTGTATGCCCATAGTGTAGTATCTAATCTAGCAGACCAATCCAATTTATAGGGATTTACAACTTTTTCTAAAATTCATTTTATTTTCACGATTTGATATATCTGCTAGACCACTCGTTTGGCGATGATAAGCAGTAAGGAATCTATGCATAATATCATATTTTTTAATCAATTTCTCAATTCTCTTATTCCTAAAATGAGATTCTCTATCCGTAATAATCACTCTCGACATTCCATTTCTTATAAAAATATTTTTATTTAAAATTTTTGAAACACTCCAAGCATCACATTTAGGTACAACAATAGCTTCAATCCATTAGGATATATAATCAACAACAAGTAATATATATAAATTTTTAAATGAAGGCATAAATGGTCCCATAAAATCTAATCCACACACATCAAAAATTTCAATTTTCAATGTGTAATTTACAGGCATTTCATTTCTTCTAGAAATATTTCCTACTCGCTGATATCGATCGCATGTTTTAATACATTCATTAACATCTCTAAAAAGAGTAGGCTAATAAAATCCAGCTTACAAAATTTTATGTACAGTTTTACCTATTCTAAAATGTCCTCCAAATTCAAAATCATGACATCTTTCAATTATTTGTTGAGTTTTTTCATAAGGCACACACCTTCAAATAATTAGATCTTTACACTATTTATGTAAATATGGGTCATCCCAAAAATAGAATTTTGAATCATAAATAAATTTCTTTAATTGTTGATTCTTAATAACTGGAGGTAGAATATCACTCACAATATAATTTAGTATATCGGCATACCACGATATATTCATTACATCAATATTATATAATTATTCATCAGGAAAAGTTTCCAAAATTTCATTTACAAAACTAGTTAATATTTCTTGTTCTAGTCTAGACAAATGATCAGCTATTTTATTATCATTTCTCTTTCTATCAACAACCATAAAATCAAACTCTTGCAGTAGAAGCATCCATCTAATTAATCTTAGTTTAGCATCCTTCTGCATCAAATATTTGATAGCAGAATGATCTGCATGCATTTACTCCAATTAAGTAAGGTCTAAACTTATCAAAGGCATAGACTATAGCTAATAACTCTCTTTCAATAGTAGTGCAATTATATTGGGCATCGTTTAGAGTTTTACTAACATAATATATTACTTTAAAAACTTTGTTGTGCCTTTATCCTAAAACAGCTCCAATAGCATAATCGCTAGCATCACACATTATTTCAAATGGTTTATCCCAATCAGGTGGAACGATTATAGGTGCAGTGAATAATTTTTCTTGTAAAAGTTCAAATGTTTTTATGCATTCCTCATTAAAATCAAATTTTGTATCTTTTTCTAAAAGTTGGCANCTTGCAAGAGCAAAGACTTTTGTATACATTAAAAAGATATAAGAAAGCTTTTGCTTAGATCTTAGCTGATATTAAAGGAACCAGTCCTTCAATCTGTATGCATAGAATTATACTGGAAGAACAATATAAACCAAGAGTTGATCCACAAAAGAGATTGAACCCAATGATGAAAGAAGTAGTCAAAAAGAAAATTTTGAAATGGTTGGAAGCTGGAATTATATATCATATTTTGGATAGTGCTTGGGTAAGTCCAATTCATTGTGTTCTTAAGAAAGGTGGGGTGACTGCTGAAGCACAAGAGAATAATGAATTAATACTTATCAAAAAAGTTAGTCGGTGGCGTATTTGCATTTATTATAGAAAGTTAAACACTGCCACTAGGAAAGTTCACTTCCCTTTAACATTCCTAGACCAAATATTGGATAGACTTGTTAGGCAAAAATATTTTTATTTTTTAGATGGATATACGAGCTACCATCAAATTCCTATAGCTCCTGAGGATCAAGAAAAAATAACAATTACTAGTCCTTTTGGAACTTTTGCTTTTTGAAGAATGTCTTTCGGATTATGTAATGCACCTTTAGTCCTTTTGGAACTTTTGCTTTTTGAAGAATGTCTTTCGGATTATGTAATGCACCTGCAATATTCCAGAGATGTATGATGTTTACATTTATTAAGTTATTTGATGACGGAATTGAAGTGTTTAGGGATGATTTCTCTATATTTGGAACATCATTTGACGCGTGCTTAAATTATCTTGAAAAAATTTTGGAGTTATGCGAAAGAACTAATTTAGTTATTTATTGGGAGAAATGTTAATTTATGGTTGCAGGAGGAATAGTGTTAGGGCATAAAATTTCCAAAAATGGTATGGAAGTAGACCCTGCAAAAATTCAAGTTATATATAAATTAACACCTCCTACGGATGTAAAAGGGGTTACAAGTTTTCTTGGACATGTTGGTTTTTACAGGCGTTTTATTAAATATTTTTTAAAAATTACCAAACGTCTATGTTAACTTTTAGAATAGGACAAGATATTTGAGTTTACTGAAGACTATTTAAATGCATTTGAGTTATTAAAAGAAAAGCTAATCACAGCCCCTATAACAATTTCACCTAACTGGAAGAAACCATTCTAACTGATGTGCGATGCTAGTAATTATGTTATTGGTGCTATTCTTTGACAAAGGTATGATAAGATTTTTAAAGTTATATACTACGCTAGTAAAACTCTTAACGATGCTGTCCTTGGGCAAAGGTATGAAAAGATTTTTAAGGTGATATACTACGCTAGTAAAACTCTTAATGATGCTCAGATTAACTACACTATTACTGAAAAAGAGTTACTGGCTATAGTGTATGCTTTTGACAAATTTAGATCTTATTTAATTGGAACTAAATGTGTTGTGCACACTGATCACTCTGATATTAAATATTTGATGCAAAAGAAGGATGCTAAACAAAAGTTAATTAGATGGATACTTTTGATGCAAGAATTTGATCTTGTGGTTATTGATAGAAAGGGAACTNCATACTGATCACTCGTTATTAAATATATGATGCAAAAGAAGGATGATAAACCAAGGTTGATTAGCTGGATACTTTTGATGCAAGAATTTGATCTTGTGGTTATTGATAGAAAGGGAACTGATAATCACTTGCTGATCATTTATCGAGATTAGAATATCATGAATTATCTGACACTGACAATAAAATTACAGATAGTTTCCCTGATGAACAACTCTATAATATTAATGAGTGGAAAATATCATGGTATGCTGATATTGTTAACTATNACCTCATGAACAACTTTATAATATTAATGAGTGGAAAATACCATAGTATGCTCATATTGTTAATTATATTGTAAGTGATATTTTGCCACCTATGATGACATTGCAACAACAAAGAAAATTCATTCATGATGCGAAAGCATATTTTTGGGATGAGTCTTTATTTATATAAACAATGTAAGGATCAGGTTATGAGGAGGTGTGTACCTTATGAAGAAACTGAGCTGATCATTCAGAAATGTCATGATTCTGAATTTGGAGGATATTTTGGGATTGATAAAACTGCTTATAAAATTTTACAAGCTAGATTTTATCGGCCTACTATCTTTAGAGATGTGAGAATTTGATAAAACTATTTATAAAATTTTACAAGCTAGATTTTATTGGTCTACTATATTTAGAGATGTTTATAGATATATAAAAACTTGTGATCGATTTAATAAATTTTACAAGTTGGATTTTATTGGCCTACTATCTTTAGATATGTTTATAGATACATAAAAACTTGTGAAAAAGCTGGATTTTATTGGCCTACTATATTTAGAGATGTTTATAGATATATAAAGACTTGTGATAAATTTGGAGGACATTTTGGGATTGATAAAACTACTTATAAAATTTTACAAGCTGGATTCTATTTGGAGACATTTTGGGATTGATAAAACTGCTTATAAAATTTTACAAGCTGGATTTTGTTGGCCTACCATCATATTTTGGGATTGATAAAACTGCTTATAAAATTTTACAAGCTAGATTTTATCGGCCTACTATCTTTAGAGATGTGAGAATTTGATAAAACTATTTATAAAATTTTACAAGCTAGATTTTATTGGTCTACTATATTTAGAGATGTTTATAGATATATAAAAACTTGTGATCGATTTAATAAATTTTACAAGTTGGATTTTATTGGCCTACTATCTTTAGATATGTTTATAGATACATAAAAACTTGTGAAAAAGCTGGATTTTATTGGCCTACTATATTTAGAGATGTTTATAGATATATAAAGACTTGTGATATTAGCCTACCATCTTTAGAAATGTTTATAGATACAAATAAACTTGTGATCGATGTCAACGAGTAGGCAATATATCTAGAAGAAATGAAATGCCTCTGAATATTGGAAGTTGAGGTCTTTGATGTTTGGGGATTAGATTTTATGGGACCATTTATTCCTTCATTACTCTTTGATGTTTGGGGATTAGATTTTATGGGACCATTTATTCCTTCATTTGAGAACTTATAAACTTTGACGTTTGGGGGTTAGATTTTATGGGACCATTTATTCCTTCATTTGAGAACTTATATATATTAATTTCAGTGGACTACATTTCTAAGTGGATTGAAGCACAAGATTTACCTCATTGTGATGCTAAAAGTGTTTCAAGATTTTTGATGAAAAATATTTTCACTAGATACGAAATGCCTAGAATGATTATCACTAATGGAGGATCCCATTTTAGAAATAAATACATTCAGAGATTGGCAGAAAAATTTAATATTATTCATAGAATCTCTACTACCTATCATCCTCAAACCAGTGGGTTAGTTGAAGTGTTTAATAGAGAGATCAAACAAATACTTGAAAAGACTGTAAACCCTAGTAGAATAGATTGGTCCTCTAGATTGGATACTGCATTATGGGCTTACAGGACTGCTTATAAAACTCTTATTGGAATGATTCCTTACAGAGATTTTTGGAAAGACTTGTCAGTTACCAGTAGAATTAGAGCATAAAGCATATTGGGCGATTAAAGAATTCAATTATAATTTGAAAGATGTTGGTAAGAAACATATTGGGCAATTAAAGAATTCAATTATAATTTGAAAGATGCTGGTAAGAAGAGATTGTTAACGTATGAGTTAGAAGAATTAAGAAATGAATCTTATGATAACGACAGAATTTATAAGGTGAAACTAAAGTTATGGATTAAAGATTTCAATTATAATTTGAAAGATGCTGGTAAGAAGAGATTGTTACAATTAAATGAATTGGAAGAGTTAAGAAATGAGTCTTATGATACGACAGAATTTATAAGGAAAAAATTAAAGTTATGGCATGATCGGAAGATTAACCAGAAGAACTTTGAATTAAATGAATTGGAAGAATTAAGAAATGAGTCTTATTATAACAACTTAAGAAGAGATTGTTACAATTAAATGAATTGGAAGAATTAAGAAATGAATCTTATGATAATGTAGAATTTATAAGGAAAAATTAAAGTTATGGCATGATCGGAAGATTAACCAGAAGAAATTTAAACCAGGACAAGAAAATTTATAAGGAAAAATTAAAGTTATGGCATGATTGGAAGATTAACCAAAAGAACTTTTAATCAGGACAAGAAGTTTTACTTTACAACACTAGGTTTAAGTTTTTTCATGGGAAATTGAAGTCTCGTTGGTTAGGGCCATTTACTGTGACTCAAGTTTATACTTACGGAGCTATTTAAATTGAAGATCAGAAGATGGGAAATAGATTTAAAGTAAATGGACAAAGATTAAAACCATATTATGAGGGTAAAAGACCAACCTTTAAATAGGTTTTAATGATCAGTCAACTTGAATGACACCTGAATAGGTCGGGCTGACGACGTTAAACCAAGCGCTTTATGGGAGGTCGACCTGAATAACACCTGAATAGGTCGGGCTGACGACGTTAAACCAAGCACTTTATGGGAGGCAACCCTTATCTTTACTTTATTCACAATTATAGTAGTTTTTATTTGAAATTATCACTAGTTTATGGTAGTATTTATCTTTATTCTTATTTGCAATTATAGTATTTTTTTTATTTGAAATTATTGTTAGTTTGTTGTAGTATTAAGCTCTACTACTCTTATTTACCCTTAAAACATCTTAAAATTGGATCCATGGAGAAAAATTGGAACGCATATGGACCAGAGTGAAACTGTACAAATTTTGCCTTGGGCCCCGACGGCGCCCTCAACGCCGCCAACGGCTGGTTTTTCTCGAGAGTCCAGACAAAATTAATACTGAGGATCGCCGACGGCGCCATCGNTATTTCATTCAAATTTTTAATTTTTTTTGTTTTTTTCAAATTGTTTTAATAGTATGTTCTAATTAAGAATTATAATGTACTAAACCTTTGGATCCAATATTTCGCATAAATAAATATAATAAGCAATGAAAATTTTCTTAAAAATACTCTTAAGTATATATTTATTATTTTTTTTTGGATTTTTGGTTTTATTATTTTATTATTTTATTATTTTATTATTTTATATTTAATAGTTATAACTAAATTTTTTAATTTACCGAATCTATTTAATCTACCGTTACCTTCCCCGACAATGTCGCCAAAAACTTGATCCCGATGATATAGTTGTGCAAAATATATAAAGTTGACTCCGCTTTACAACAGTGCCAAAAACTTGATGCGTTATTTTATGTAGGGATTCTACGGAAGTATACGTATCATTTTCAAATAATACAGGACTTTTTATTTAAGCCCCAAATATCGATCCCACGAGAAAGGNGTATATATTTATTATTTTTTTTTGGATTTTTGGTTTTATTATTTTATTATTTTATTATTTTATTATTTTATATTTAATAGTTATAACTAAATTTTTTAATTTACCGAATCTATTTAATCTACCGTTACCTTCCCCGACAATGTCGCCAAAAACTTGATCCCGATGATATAGTTGTGCAAAATATATAAAGTTGACTCCGCTTTACAACGGTGCCAAAAAATTGATGCGTTATTTTATGAATAAGAAATTTAAATAATTTATGTTGGGATTCTACGCAAGTATACGTATCGTTATCAAGTAATACAAAACTTTTTTTTTAAGCCCCAAATTTTGATCCCACGAGGAAGGTTTAAATTTGAAATGATAAATTAACTAAGAAATTCACCGCAATAAAATAAAATTACTGTCACTAATTTCAAATATTTGATGTATTATCAAAACTAAATTATTAACTCTAGCAAAAATTGAAATGCAAAGTTTAAATAGTAACTACCAAACTATGTTTATGTGATGAAGTTATCTAATATGAAAAAAACATATTTCCCCCTACAATGAGTTTTTGATAAAATGATATAAGATATATGGTTTAAATATGTATTGTGCCAAATAAGAGCCATTTTAATTCTCTCTGATTCAGTGTTATAAAGAATCATTGGCTAATCTCAGGTTTAGCCCCTAAATCTGTGGTTAGGCTGGGAGGATACTGGCTCTCACTCCAGAGCTCCCACCTCCCTTCCCCTAAAGGCTAACACTCACTTTAGTTCTTTAACACTGAGACCAAATTAGGGATTTTAGTCTGTCACACTAAAATCTCAGCAAGTTCTTTAGAATATATTATGTTTTATTTAATGCTTTAAAACATGTATGTTGTTTTACAGTTAGTACCTGTAGTATATCAAAGCCCATTTTCATAGTCAGAAATCCTCTATATATCAGTTTTTATTTTCATGCATTTACTGTTTTCTTTCACCTACCAAATTTTATACTAAAAATATTTTTAAAATCACTTAAAAACTTAATTTTGGGGGAAAGAAAAATTTATTTTGGAAAGAAGTAAACAAAATTTTTTTTGTCCTCAATTAACTATATTTTTAAAAAATTAATTTAACATGGCATGGGATGTTAAGATTTAACTTTAAATGATTATACTTCTATTTATAAATATGGTGGTAAATTTAGGTAAAGATTTTTTAATAATGAATGTCAATTCTAAAGTTAAAGATATTTGGTATGATAGGNGAATTTCACAGTAATAAAATAAAATTACTGTCACCAATATCGAATATTTGATGTGCTATCCGAACTCAATTATTAACTACTAGCAAAAATTGAAATGCAAAGTTTAAACAGTAACTACCAAACTATATATGTGATGAAGTTATCTAATATGAAAAAACATCTTTCCCACTATAATGAGTTTATGGTAAAATAAGATGAGATAAATGGTTTAAATATGTATTGTACCAAATAGGAGCAATTTTAATTCTCTACCTTGATTTCGTGTTATAGAGAATCATTGGCTATTCGCAGGTTTAGTCCCTAAATCTGTGGTTAGGCTGGAAGGATACTGGCTCTCACTCCAGAGCTCCCAATTCCCTTCCCCTAAAGGTTAACACTCGCTTTAGTTCTTAAACACTAAGACCAAATTAGGGATTTTAGTTGTCACCCTAAAATCTCTAATTGTACACCCAACAATGTATATTTCCATATTTATTTGCACTTAATTCCACGAACGAAATACTCCTCCATAAAATTAAATGTGATTCTAACTCTGCTGTAGAACTCATACTCCATTTCCCGGATCATATATTTCACAACATATTTTAACATTTCAATTGGAGAGATCAAAAAGTAAATTAAGAACGAAGTTGAAAAAACCATCACAATTTATTTGTATTTTAAAATTGGCACATCCAAATTATCTCTTCATTTCACCATATCTCAGAGTAGGGAGAAAGATAAAAGAAACTACTCAGACTTCATGAGAAATATTTAACAAAACACAAATTTTATATATAAAGGAAAGTTCATACAAAAATAACAAACAAACAATACTTAATTGAAACTCTTTCTCAAAGCAAATCCCTTGTAGCCTCTCTTGGACTCTTTCTCTCTTTACCATACTCTTATTTCTCTCTTAGAAGATGTAGGAAGAAGAAATCTCTCTCTTCTCTCCCTCTCTAACAACTCTTAGAAAATAATTCACACTTAAACTCACCACAAAACTCAAACCTCCAAAGAAATGAATGACTGGTGGACTCTAAGTGGCTGGGGGGGAGTGAAAGAGAGATTTTTTTTATCAATTTTTGCTCTAAATAGAGCCTAATGTTGGTTTTCTAATAGGTACAATAAAAAACTCTTCAAAAAGCGTCCAAATTTGTGAAATCTTCTAGAAATCATCTTGCACCGACGTTGGCACCATCGACACCAATTCTGGCATCATTGGAAACAGTGGCCCATGAATTAATTCTGTGCTTTCTGTCAAATGGTGACATTGGCGCTGCACCTAGTGTCGTCAGCGTTGAGTATCTCTTAAAAAATGTCATTTTGACTCTAAACTCCATCCTTTTTGCTTCAATTCCTAAAAATTAACAACTTGCAAAAAAACTTGAAAATACCTTCCTTTAGAGCACAATATCACCAAAAATGAGTACAAAATATAGGTATAAATATGCATATATTTTTGGTGCATCGTAATGCCACCTTAAATGGAGTATGACATCTGATTCTCTACCCAATTTCCTTCTAGATAAGTATAAGACCACCTTAATTGGGGTATGACATCCTATTATCATCTTTTGAGATCGGTTTTAAGACCACCTTAAATTGGGTATTGCATCTGATTCTCTACCCAATTTCTTTAAGATAGGTTTAACCACCTTAAATGGGGTATGACATCCTATTCTCATCTTTCGAGATCAGTTTTAAGGCCACCTTAAATAGAGTATGGCATCCAATAATCTACCTAATATCTTTGAGATATGTATAAGACCACCTTAAATGGGGTATGGTATCATATTCTCATCTTTTAAGATCATTTTTAAGGTCACTTTAAATGGAGTATGACATCTGATTCTCTACCCAATTTCCATCAAGATAGGTATAAGACCACCTTAAATAGGGTATGGCATCTTTTTCTCATCTTTTGAGATCAATTTTAAGGAAACATTAAATAGAGTATTGCATATGATTCTATACCCACTTTCCTTCGAGATAGGTATAACACCACCTTAAATGGGGTTTCGCATCCTAATCTTATCTTTTGAAATCAGTTTTATGACCCCCTTTAATGGAACAAGGCTTCCAATTCTCATTCAGGGATTGATACCCAAATTTCTAATTCTCATTTCGGGATCAATACCCAAATTCTGATTCCCATTCTCTGAAATTATTGAATTTTGAAATCAAAATAAAAATTTTCTAACATTAAATTGAAATTGAATCTTCACTGTGACCATCCTTTTTCTTTTCTTGATGGTCATTTTTAGAATTCCTTTCCTTTTAATCCGCAACGTGAGTCCTAAATCCTTAATTTTAATTGAATATTAACTTGTTAATGCCTTAGTGAAAACAACTACCACTCAATTTTACACTTTGTTCTAAGTACGTTTGCTCAGACATATTTGCTAGTTTTGTTGATCTCTTCGGTCAAGGCCAATACGTGCGGTGTGCTTGCCCATCACACCACGTCTATTGGGGGTCCATTTGTTGACCTCACTTTTGGTTGAGGTCTAGTTTCTTCCTTAGTAGCCTAGGGTCTAGTTATAGGACTTTCCTGTTGACTATTCCTACACGACTAAAAAAGGAGCCCTCACCATTAGATACTCTAATCTCTTCTTTTTTTAACTTGAAGTTCCACATATTGGTCCTAACCTCTAACACTTAGTAGGTGGGGCCAATATGGTGGAGCTCAAGGGGAATCCCCATAGGACTGCTTGGCCTTAGGGCTAACCATTTGGTGGTGTGGTCTTGGTTGGTCTCGCACACACACACTTGCACATTACACTTCCACTCACTACCCTAAGCCCAAACATGCTTAACTTCGAGCCCTTAACCCTTTCGAGACTCATGTAGATGGTCCCCTATACCACTAGCCCTAGGCTAGGGTTTAGCTACGACCAATACATGGAGGACCCAAAGTAGGGAATTCTATTGGTCCTTGGCTCAACCAGGGTGATTGACACTCCAATTTCACCAAAATACCAATCTTAACCTTTTGCCCCCAAATCTACCAAAATTACCAAACTACCCTTGAAACCCCTATTTTGGCCAAAATTCCTAAATTTGCCCAAAATAATCAATTTTTTTAAAAACTCCTCTCAAACTATTTGAAACAACCCAAATTGTCCAAAACACCCCCAAAGTTTTCAAAGTTACCAAAATACCCCTCACTTTTCCAAAATTACCAAAATACCCTTGGTGGCCCAAATTTTCCAAAAACCTTCAAAATCATTTCAAATCTCCCCAAAATCAATTTGGACCACTACATTGAGCTTAATTTGACCATTCTGATCTATTTTGACAAAAAGCCCCAAATTGCCTTTAAAGCCCAATTACCATAATTCACCCCCAATGTCCACCAATTTGATCCTAATATTCCCCAATTTTAATTCTAAACTCAAATTCATCATCCTCATGATTGAGTGAAGCTAAATCCAAGCCCATTTGAACCCAATTTCGAGCCCAATTCCAATCTCAATCCCAAAATCCCCAATTTGACCCTAAGCCAAAATTTTACCAAATTGAACCACCAAGCCCATCAAATTGCCCCAATTTTATATCCTAAACTCTTTAAAGCACTCAAATTGAAACATTAATTGGCCTTGGTGAAGCCTCAATTTTACTCAAATTCAACTTCGACCAAATACCCAATTTTGCCCCAAATTAGCCATGTCCCAAAATCATAGCCCCAAAATTTCCACTCAATTGATAATCAAAACTCTTCATCAAAATCACCTAGATCAATTTGAACCATCAATTGGGCCATAACCGAACTCTAGCCCAACCCAAACCCAAGTCTAACACAACATCCTCAAAATTGACCAAATATCACCAAATTGACTCCCTAAATAAATTTAAAATTACTACAAGCCTTTTCTAAATTTTTCATGATAATCGTCCAAGTCAAGTTGCTCAATCAATTGGACCCAATCCAAGCTCAATCCCAAGTCTAGTCCAACTTGAACCTAAATTTGAGCCATGACCCTAATGTGGCCAAACCTATTTAAAGTAGTCAACCTAAGACTACTACAATCACCAATTGGACCCTAAGGACCAGCCTAAATCCACTTAACCCAACCAACATGAGCCATGGACCAAGGGTCTCCCTAATTAAGGGATTTATTTACTAAAAAGACTAAGCCAAGGGGATCTTGGCCAAAACCCATCACCAATCCAATTAATTACTATTAAGACTANAATGCAACTTGAACCTCAGTTTTCATATGAAGATCTCTTGGATGATGCAATCTGAGGTTGCTAACAAGAATCTTCTAGTCTTAGTTTAACTACCTTTCGGACTAAGTAGATTTGAATTCCTTGATGATCCAAGATGACAGAGCCATAGACATCTGTTGACCTCATTTTTGGTTGAGGTTTAGTTTTTTCCTCATTAGTAGCCTAAGGTCAAGCCATAGAATTTTTCCTGTTGACTATTCCTAGAAAAATAGACTTGGAACACTCACCATTAGAAATTCTACCCTCTTCTTTACTCAACCTGGAGTTCCACATATTGCTCCNGGTAATTATATTTTTTTGCAACTATTTAAATATTATGATAGATTCAAAGAAATATTTTTGTAATGAAAATTAATTTTTGTAACTTAAGATATTTAGTATAAGAGAATAAGATTGTAGNCATATAGTTGAGACTAAGCATAGGATGTTTTGTTTTTAGCGTTTTGAGTGTTGTGGCTTGGATTGCGACGCTGAATAAATGTATTGAGGTTGAGAAAATACCAAAATTAGGTGTGTTATGTAACGTATATTGTAACCCTTGGAATTTATATATAAATGTGATGTTTTATGTTGTGAAAGTTTATATGTGCTAAGTATATCATTTAGTTACTTAAAATTATGTCTATAATGATTAAACGGATGTCGTTTAGGCTTGGAATTGATCGAAATAGAAAAAATCCAGAATTTGGACAAAATCAATAGAGTCCGCCCAAGGCGCCCTCGACATCGCCGACAGCGAGAATTTCCCGACGCTTCGGATTTAAATTCCAATTGAGCGCGCCGATGGCACCATCGACCCCGCCTACGGCGAGCTCACGAAAAACACCTTTAACCATGATTTTGACCAGTCAACCGCCACTATTCATCATCCCCTTCCTCCTAAAAACACCATTTTTGACAGGCTTGAGAGATCTTGGATTGGGAGGCAATTTCAAGACTTTTTTACCCGGATTTGATCATCTTTAGTTAAGAGTTTCACTCCAAGCTAAAAATATTTGATTTCCACAATGAATTTCTTCCACATTGAGGAGATCAAAAAAATTTGGGAATGTGAAGAAAATTTGGGAAGAAATTCATGGATCTTAATGTTGAACTCTTAGAATTACTAATTGGAAGCCATTATTTGCATATTTGAAGTAATTTGTGGAATTTTTCTATAATTTGATTAAATTAAAATGGCTCCACGAAAAAATAGAAGAGTTAAGTTCGATGAGTCTCGCTTCGTCAATGCGATGGCTCAAACAAAATTTACTTCCATATTTAAAGGAAAGAACTGCATACAATATCGAGTTTTTGAAAGTCCGGGAGGAGAAATCGAACAAGTTATTGCCGAGCGGAGATGGAAAAACTTTTGTTACACCACCAATAAAGCTGATGGAAATGTTATGAAGGATTTCTACGCCAATGTGATTTATTCTGATGACGGAATCGTTCAAGTGCGTGGATTCCCTGTTGAGTTTACTGCCGCCTGCATCAACACTTTTTATGAAGTCCCAGACTCTTACAGCTGCCAATATGAATCCTTCTGTACGATGGAAGGCCCCCTCAATGATGTGATCAAATTTCTTGCTGATGGGAAAGGAACATGGAAGATAAAGCAGTGAGAACGGGTAAATTTTTCTGCTTCCATGTTGATGGGAAAGGAACATGGAAGATAAAACAGCGAGAACGGGTAAATTTTTCTGCTTCCATGCCTGAATGCCACCTCTAAGCATGACACTATGTCATTTCTTCTACTCTGTTACCGACCTATCACCATAGTGAGGTAACTAGAGATAGAGTTATTCTGAATTTATGTATTCAGAATAGTAGAACTATAAATGTGGGGAGAATAATTCTTAAGATGGAGTGAGACAAGTAGAGGTTTAGGAAATCCTGGACTTATTTATACAACTTGCAAACTTTCTGGAGTGGAAAGTGGAGATGAAGAATGGGTTTATCCTATGAAACCCATTAATAAAGCTAATTTGAAGACTTATGAATCCCATGAGAAATGGAGAACTGGGAGTAGAAGTCAAGCATTAGTAAGGCTAATTTGAAGACTTATGAATCTCATGAGAAATGGAGAACTGGGAGTAGAAGTCAAGAACCCTCATTTGAAGACTTTTGAATCCCATGAGAAATGGAGAACTGGGAGTAGAAGTCAAGAACCTTCTACTAGTAGAGATGTCCTACAAGTTATGACCTTCCACCTTCTAGTTCCCCTACCCTCTCTGATTTGATGAATGAGTTGACTTGTAACAGAAGAGCATGGATTTGATAAGTGAAAGGATTGGAGGTTTAGAACGTCGACACGATTATGATAGTGAGTACCTGCAGAGGCATTCAAATTTTGAGGTAGCCTATTATGAAGCTCAGGCCCGACACTACAGAGGTGAGCCTGATGTTACGTTTCCTAAATGCCTCTGATATACTCAGTATCAACCCAATCCACCTGATGATTGAGGCGATGAAGATATAGCTTGGGATTTTGATATAGAATGAAATTGATGTACTTATGTTTGTATTTTTATTTTATGTAATCTTTTGTAATAGAAATGGATGTTTAAGTATTTGGACTTTCATTTTTATTATTATGTTGTACTTGGATAATTTTAATTTTTGTTATAAAAGTTAGTATTATAGTTGAATTTGAATGTGTAGTTTAATAGTTGTTGAGTAGAATTGTGGATTGTAATGTGATTTTTGTTTCACATTTTAGTTTTAATTGTTTAGTATTGTGTTTGTGTTAGGATATGTTGTGCTTATTTAATGTTTCAGTTTTATACTTATTTCAAAATTTCATTACCCAGAAATTCTTCTAATGATTTATATGTGTAGAAAGCTCCTAATATTACAGGCCAGGTGAAGTAAAAATTTGAGAAGGCCTGTAGAAATTTCAGAATGATGAAAATGCCTACAATATTGAGGTATGATTTATATTTATAGTTTTTCTTTCCACCTGTATTATTTCATATTTAAAAATTTAAGTTTTGGGGAGGGAAGAAAAAGATTAACTANAATGGAATTAGATCTTTTACTGGTGGAGTTCTCATAAAGTTCCTATCTCTTGAATATTCTCTAAGTGACTAAATATTACAACATATAGTCATTCTTAAAATAAATAGAAGACTAGAACTCTTAAACTTGATGTCCAGATAATCTTGTGGCTACAGCGTTAATTCAATTACATGAATTTTTTCTGAAAATCTCACTATGACATTTATTTAATTCAAACATATAGTATTTCTGAATTAGAACTTTACCGCAGTAGATCATAACTTTTATATAGTACTAAAATTACTTGAGGACAAGTAATAGTTAAGTTTGGGGGATTTTGACCAAAGAAAAATATGTTGAGATTTTCATACATATTTTATACTATTTTTAATGATATTGCACTTTAAAGAAAGTTATTTTTGATGTTTTGTTGCAGGAATGATGAATTAGGGCCATTGGAGCAAAAAGATGCAAAAAGATGTGAATTCGGAGCGAAAAAGACCAAAATGTGGAGATTTGAACTAAGCCGCCGACGGCACCCTCGACCCCGCCAATGGCGCCCTCGACCCCGCCGACGGCGAGTTTTTCCTGAAACTACAAGACAAAATTCTTCAGAAGCCCGTCGACAGCGCCATCGACCCCGCCGACGGTGAGATCGACGGTTATACTTAAGCTTTGGATAAGGCCAAATTTTGAAGGGATGCTTAGGAAACTCTTGGGAAAGCTCATCCACAACTTTAAAAGAATATTTTTGGCTAAAAATTAGAGAGACTGGAGGTCCTGGATGTTAGAGAGGTTCTATTAGTGTATTTACTAGAATTCCAATATTGTGAGGATTTCTTCGAGAGATTGTAAGAGTGGAGGGAAAGTGAGAGATTTCTTCCTCCTTGCTACATCAAAAAGGAATTTTGTGTGCTGTATAGAAAGGAAGAGATTCAGAGGAACTTCAAAGAGTGTTCTTGGGGGGAAATTAGAGATAAGTTATTTACTTGTTGTAGTTTGTATGACTTTGATTTTATATATGAATTCCAAGTTTTGTAGTGCTCTCCCCATGGGTTCTGAGTAGTTTTCTTTGTCTTTCTCCTTATCTCGAGATTTGTGAAATGGTGATTTGAATTGGTGAAGCCATGAAAATGTTTAAGAAATTGTGATGATCTTTTCACTTTGATCTTAATTTACTTTCAATTTGGCCAATTGACTTGTTAAAATATGTTGAGTTTTACAACTAAAGTGAAGATTACATCCAAGATTCAGGGAAGTCAAAGCCCTTGGATGTTGGGTGCAAATAAATAGGGAAATAATATTATCGGGCGTAGAATTGGAGATTTTAGAGTGACAGACTAAAATCTTCAATTCGGTCCTATCGTTTGGGTGATGAAGTGTAGATGTTAACCCTCAGATGAGGGGAACGTGGGCGCTCTAAAGTGAGAGTCGGTATCCTCCCAGCTTAGCCGCAGACTTAGTAAACAAGCATAGGATTAGTCAATATTCTTTATGCCTGGATCAAAGGGTAAAGAATAGGTATGCTCCTATTTGACACAATATAAATTGAAGTAATTCATTTTATCTATTCACCATAATTTTTTGATAAGTAGAAGGATTCTTTCTTATATATTAAATATCACAATTAAACCCTACTTAATATCACTAGTTATTTATTAGTTATTAAAATTATTTATTTATTTCAATTGCCTATTAGTGACAGATAAGCAAATTGAACATCATTGTTGTGATTAAAGTACTTTTCTAAAGTTTTTGTCCGTAATTCTAAACTACTCCCTGTGGGATCGATATCTAGGACTCCATTAGAGCCCTATATTACTATGTGATACGTATAGGTCTTAGTCCATAATTCTAAACTACTCCCTGTGGGATTGATATCTAGGACTCCATTAGAGCCCTATATTACTTGAGCGATATGTATAATTGTGTTGACAAATTTGACTTTAACATTATTGAATATTATATATATATACATCTTTATTAAATCAAACATATTAAGTGTGACTTTACACTCTATTAGAGCCCTATATTACTTGAGTGATACGTATACTTGCGTTGATAAGTGTGACTTTACAATTATTAAATATTTTATACATCCATCTTTATCGAATCTATACGTTGATAAGTGTGACTTTACAATTATTGAATATTTATTAAGTCCATATTTATCTTGTATTTTCGTTGATAAGTGTGACTTTACAATTGTCGAATATTTAATATGTCCATATTTATCTTATATTTTATTGCATATATAAAGTCGTTGTCAGATGTTGAGCAAAAAATTAACTCTATTGAAGGCCCTAGCCCAAACTAAAATGAAGTAAAGTCTACTAGTAGGACAAAGCATCCAAGGGTGAAGAAAAAGAAAACTAGGGAGCTGCTTTCATTAGATGTCAAATATCACAGCTAGTGGTTTCATGCACCAATAAAGTTGAGAATTCACAAGCGATCTCCATCCAACAAGTTATACAATTTCTAGAGGTCACTCTAGAAATTTATGAGGACATGTAATTATATTTGCTCTTCATGAAGTTGCTGGAGGACCCGAAGCGTAGAGCGTTCTTCATGATGATGACCCATGACAGTAGGGTCAATTATTTACATTATTTTTTGTGACTACAAGGACACTTGACTTTATTTAGTTTTCTTTGTACTATTTGTATTTATTTTCCAGTAGGTTTATCAGATCTCTACTTTGAATGTTTTTTTCTTTTTTCTTATAAAATTGTTAATGCTACTTTGGATGTTTGTTTTTGCATCGTACACTTTGTAATTTGTTATTCGAGGTTTATTTAAGATGTTCTTTGGCTACAAAATGTTGTCATTATACATAATTCAGTGATTATCATATCTTACATGAATAGAGTACTTGTTTAGCATGGATTCACAAAGAGAGAAACTTAGTAAGAGAATTGTGGTTGTAGTATGTTTGATGTACAATTACTACAACTCATACATAGATCGATCTCCCTGTATGACAATATCGTACATTGGTGATAAATGGATTGGAGAGCAACTTGAAGAACATCCTACAAGATTCAACAACATGTTTTATATGACACAACTCGTATTTATAGATATCCTAGATATATTAGATAGAAATCATGAACGCATGGCTCCTTCATGATGACATACAAATAGGTGTTAGCAATAACCCTCTACATTTTATTACATAATGAATCAATGAGATGAGCCATTCCAGTATTCTTCGGAGAATAAACAAATACTTTTCAGTGGCGTTGAATGTTCTTGTTAGTTTGTCATAAAAAATATCAAGTCAGAGGATTCTGCATTTTAGAGGACTCAAATAGAAATTACAAACGACTGCTATGCCTAAAAAAGGTTCAAATTTGTATATGCTTTTAATGCCTGTATTTGATGATTTTTAATGATATTGCATTTTAAAGGAATGTATTTTGTATATTTTTGGTTTCAGGGACAAAAAATGGAGTTTTGGAGAAAATGAAGCAAAAATGGTGCAATTTGGAGCAAAAACAAGCAAGAAAGAAAATTTTGTCCTGGCACATTTTGATATGTCTTTCTACGCTTAATAATTTTTACACTTCTCACATATTTTTGAATGAAGTTATACTTTAAAAGAAGGTTTTTTATGCTTATTTTGTAGGTCTATCTGTTAGGAACGCAACGCAACTGAAACTGGGCAAAACGGAGCTAAAACGGAGTCCAACAAAGCAAAATGGTGGAACTGCGCAGGGTGGGTACTGAAGGCTCCCAGATAGGCGCCAACGGCGTCTGAGTCCAGAGAAGCGATGGAAAGTGGCACCGAAGGTGACAAGACCAACGCCGACAGTGCCTGGGACAGTTATGAACTGATTTTTGGCTAATTTTGATGTTCTAGAAGGCTCTCAAGTGATTGAAACACCCCATGAAGTGATTCAATGAATCTAGACACTTGAAGAAGGCTCTTGAATGAAGAGACATGTCTTTTGGATGAATAGATTTGTCTCTTGAAAAAAAGGAGGGAATTGGTGTCTCTTTAAAAAATAAGGCTTGGCGCCTCTCATAGTGTGTGTGAATAGAAAAACATGGAGAATGTTTAGAAATTTTAGAATAGGAATAGAAATGTAGATTTCTACCTTTTTGGAGAGATTGGTGGGGTATTTTGAGAGAATTTGTAAGAGAATGTTCTAGCATTACATGGATCAGCGAAAGACTTTGTGGGAGAGATTTTCATTTGTCTTTCAAGGGAAAAAAGCTAAGTATTGTATTCTTCATTATCTTATGATTTTGTAAACACTTATCTAGTGGATT
>JXCR01141407.1:0-10952 GCA_002079205.1 Phalaenopsis hybrid cultivar
TATATATATATATGGGTTGTCACTCACAAAGTGCTTGGTTTAACGTCTTCAGCCCGACGTACCATTTATTTAATTGGGTTGACTTAACATTAAAAGTTCTTTAAATTGTAGTATGTGCCCTTCATAAAAATGTTTCAATCGATGCCCATTAACTTTAAATATCTTTCCAGTGTTAGGATCTTTAATAACAACAGTTTCATAATGATAAACTTTAATCACTTTAAATGGTCCTAATCATCTGGATTTCAGTTTTCCTAAAAATAATCTCAATCTTTTATTATATAATAAAACTTCTTATCCAGGTTCAAACTTTTTTTAATAATATTTGGATCATGCCATATTTTCATTTTCTCTTTATAGAGTTTTGCATTATCGTATGCTTCATTTCTAAACTCCTCAAGTTCATTGAGTTGCAATAATCTTTTCTCAGCAACATCCTTTAAATTAAAATTAAATTATTTAGTCGCCCAAAATGCTTTATGCTCTAATTCTACGAATAAATGACATGTTTTCAAAAAATAAGTCTATATGGGGACATTCCTATAGAAGACTTATAAACAGTTTTGTATGCCCATAATGTAGTATTTAATCCAATTTATAAGGATTTACAACTTTTTCTAGAATTTGTTTTATTTCACGATTTGATATCTCTGCTAGACCGCTAGTTTGTAGATGATAAGCAGTAGAGAATCTATGCATAATATCATATTTCTTAATCAATTTTTTGATTCTCTTATTCCTGAAATTAGATCCTCCTTCCATAATAAATACTCTCAGCATTCCATATCTTGAAAGAATATTTTTAATTAAAAATTTGGAACTCTGAGCATCACATCTAGGTGCAGCAATAGCTTCAATCCATTTGGACATACAATCAACAATAAGTAATATATATAAATTTTCAAATAAAGGCATAAATGGTCCCATAAAATTTAATCCCCTTTTTATGTGTAATTTAGTGGCATTTCATTTCTTCGAGAATTATTTCCTACTCGCTGATATCAATCATATATTTTAATATATTCATTAACATCTCAAAAAAGTGTAGGCCAATAAAATCTAGCTTGTAAAATTTTATATGCAGTTCTATTTGTTCCAAAATGTCCTCCAAATTCAGAATCATCTGTGTTTAGTTTCTTCATAAGGCACACATGTTCTAATAATTAGATCTTTACATTGTTTACATAAATATGGGTCAGCCCAAAAATAGAGATTTGAATCATATATAAATTTCTTTAACTGTTGATTTTTAATATTGGGTGGTAGAAAATCACTTACAATATAATTTACTATATCAGCATACCACAGTACATTCATTTCATCAATACTATATAATTGTTCATGAGGGAAATTTTCTAAAATTTCATTTGCAAAATTAGTTAATAATTATCTTCCTAGTCTAAACAAACTATCAGCTATTTGATTATCATTTCCCTTTCTATCAACTACGATAAAATCAAACTCTTGCAAAAAAAGTATCCATCTAATTAATTTTAGTTTAACATCCTTCTTTTGCATCAAGTATTTAATAGCAGAATGATATGCATTAACTATACATTTAGTTCCTATTAAGTAAGGTCTAAAATTATCAAAGGCATAAATAATAGCTAATAACTCTCTTTCAGTAGTAACATAACTGATTTTAGCATCATTTAGAGTTTTACTAGCATAATATATTACTTTAGAAACCTTGTTGCGCTTTTATCATAAAACAACCCCAATAGCATAATCACTAGCATCATACATTATTTTGAATGGTTTTTTCCAGTCAGGTAGAACTACTATAGGTGCAGTGAGTATTTTTTTTCAATAATTCAAATGCTTTTATGCATTCCTCATTAAAATCAAATTTCGTATCTTTTTCTAAAATTTAACATAATGGCTTAGTTATTTTCAAAAAAAAATTTTATGTAGCGTTAGTAGAAACAAACATATCCTAGAAAGCTTCTTACCCCTCTAACATTAGTTGGAGGTGGTAATTTTTCAATAACTTGAATTTTTGTAAAATCTACTTCCATGTCATTTTCAGAAATTTTATGCCCAAGTACAATTCCTCCTACAACCATAAATTGAAATTTATCCCAATTTAGTACAAGGTTGATTCTTTCACATACTTTCATAACTTTTTTTAAATTATTAAAACATAATTCAAATGAAGTCCCGAATACAGAAAAATCATCCATAAACACTTCCATTCCATGTTCAATAAAATTGCTAAAATTTGACATCATACATCTTTGAAATGTTGCACGTGCATTGCATATTCCAAAAGGCATTCTACAAAAAGAAAATGTTTCATATGGGCTTCTAAATATTGTATTCTCTTAATCCTCTCAAGCAATTGGAATTTGGTGATAAGCGGTGTATCCATCTAAAAGGCAATAATATTTGTTTCCAGCCAATCTATCCAACATTTAGTCTCGAAAAGGTAAAGGAAATTGATCTTTCCTGGTGGCCATATTTAATTTTCTATAGTCAATACAAATTAGCCAACCAGTAACTTGTCTTATTGGAATTAATTCATTTTTCTCATTTTTTTCAACGATCACTCCTCTTTACTTCGGAACACAGTGAGTTGGACTCACCCAAGCACTGTCTGAAATATGATATATAATTCCACTATCTAACCATTTTAAGATTTCTTTTTTAACAACTTCTTTCATTATTGTGTTTAATCTCCTTTGAGGATCAGCTTTAGGTTCGTATTGTTCATCTAATAGAATTCTGTGCATACAAATTGAATGATTAATTCCTTTAATATCTACTAAAGTCCATCCAAAAGCCTTTTTATATCTTTTTAACATCTCAATTATTTTTGTTCTTGAATTTCAGTTAATTCAGACAATACAATAACATGTAATGTAGATGACTCTCCTAAGAACACATATTTTAAATTGATCAGTAATATTTTCAATTCAATTTCACGTGCTTTAATACTTGAAGGAATAAGTTTATTATCATTTTCCAACATATCTGACATTTTAAATTTGTAATGAATATAATTTAAATCTTCTTATATTTTTTCGTCGTTGTTTTTAAAAATTCTCCTTGCCATAATTTTTCTTCAAACTCTTCCTTAAATTGCTCATTACTCAGATAATCAGTAACTTTCATTTTGAAACATTCTTTATCTTTTTCTATTGTAGGATATTTTATAGCTTTTGCAATATAAAATGTTACTTCTTGATCGTTAACTGTCATTATTAATTTTCTTTTTTGCACATCTATTATAGCTCTCCCTGTTGCAAGAACTCGTCTTCCCAAAGTAATAGGAATTCTTGTCTTCCCAAAATAATAGGAATTTCTTTATCTTCCTCCATATCTAATACAATAAAGTCTACTGGGAAAATAAATTTATCCATTTTAACAAATACATCTTCTATAACTCCTTTTAGATAAGTTATTGATCGATCAGCTAACTGAAGAGTTACAGTAGTAGGCAAAATATCTCCCAAATCTAAGTGTTTAAAGATCAATAGAGGCATAAGATTGATACTCGCTCCTAAATCACTGAAGGCTTTTCTAAAAAGCTTTTCACCAATAGCACAAGGTAAAGTAAAACTTCCAGAAACTTTTAATTTTTTAGGATGGTTTTTCTTAATAATAGCACTATACTCTTCACTGAGTGCAACGGCCTTGTGATCTATAAACTTTCTTTTCTTGTTTAGTATATCTTTCATAAATTTCACATAACTTGGCATTTGTTCCAAAGCTTCAATGAAAGGAATGTTTATCATTAACTTCTTAAGGATTTTCAAAAAATTTGTAAATTTTTTATTTTTATTCTTTTGCTTCAGTCTTTGAGGTAACAGAGGTAATGATTTTTCTAAGGGAACTTGTGTTTGTTCATTTTCATTGAGGTCATTTTCCATTTATTCCTTCCTTCATCAACTTCAGTTTCTCTTTAGATTCTCATTTCAACTTCCTTTCCACTTTTTAATTGAATAACTTTAATTTGCTCATTATTTTGAACTTTTGGATTAACTTCCACAGTACTTAGAAGAATTCCAGAAGGTCTATTACTAAGTACAGTAAAAATATTTCCTAATTGATTATGAATATTTCTAATAGGAGTCCCTTGATTCTGTATTTGATTTCCCATATTCAACATTGCTTCTTCCATTGTCTCATTCTTTTCCTTAACCTGTGGGTTAAGGTTGGAGTTAAATATAGGAGGATAATAAGGTAGATAATTTGGATTTCCTTAGTTGTTCAAATTTTCGAAGGGATTCACTGAATTTTTATAATTATTCCAAGTAAAATTAGGGTGATTTTTCCATTCAGGGTTATAATAATTAGAATAGGGATTATTATTTTGATTATTTATAGCATTCAAAGTTTCATAAGATGATTGAGTATCAATTATCTGTCCTAGTGAATTTTCCTCTAATACTAAGGTCATTTGAGAATAGTCCACTCCAATTTGATCAATCTTTTTTGAAATGGCAGCAATTTGAGATGCCAAAATAGACATTACATCAGAGTCATGAATACTAGCTACTCTCTTAGGATTTACCCTTTCATAGGGGCATTGAAAATTGTTAGTAGTCATTTCTTCAATAAAACAGTTTGCTTCATCAATAGATTTTAACATTAGTGATCCACCTGCAGAAGCATTTATAATAGACCAAAGTGATCTTACTAATCCATTGTTAAATGTTTGAAATATTAACCAATCTGGTAGACTATGGTGTGGGTGTAGACATTTCCTAAGAAAATCTTTAAATCTTCCCCAAGCTTCATGTATTGATTCCCCTTCAAACAGACAAAAAGATGTAATATTTTTTCTAAGCTTAGTTGTTTTCAAGGGTGGAAAATATTTAGCCAAGAATTTTTGTGATAGTTCTCCCCAAGTTTTGATAGATTCAGGTGCTAATGAATTTAACCAAGCTTTAGTTTTATCCCTTGATGAAAAAGGAAAAAATCTAAGCCTAACAGCATCATTAAACACTCCATATTTAGAAGTAGGAAAATTTTTAAGAAAACTATTAAGATGTAAGTTAAGATCTTTAGTAAGTGTTCCTCCAAACTCTTTATTAGCAGGGTTAAGCTCAAATGAATTAGCAACAACATTAGGATTTTTAATAGTTAAGTGAAGTTCATCTGCTGTCGGATTAGCATAATCTTTTAAAGGTCTTTGTCAATTTTCTTTTGTTTAATTATCTAAGTTATTCACCATTTCATTTAAATTTTTAATTTCTTTTGGTTACTTTTGATTTTTCTAATAGTATGCTCTAATTTTGAATCGTAAGGTATCAAGCCTTGAGATCCAATATTTCACATAAACAAATATAATAAGCAAGGAAAAATATTCTTAAAATTACTTTTAAATATATAGTTATATACTTTTAGATTTTTTAATTTATTTTTTTTATAGTTATATTGTCTGTAAATTTCCTAATTTACCAAATTTATTTAATTTGTCGTTACCTTCTGTGGCAACGTTGCCAAAAAACTTGATCCCGAGAATATCGTTGTGCAAAATATATAAAGTTGACTCTGCTATGCAACGATGCCAAAAGATTGACGTAATAATTTATGAATAAGAAATTTAAGCAATTTAAGTTGGAATTCTAGCAAGTATACTTATCGTTATCAAGTAATAAAGGACATTCTCTTTAAGCCCAAATATCGATCACACGAAGAAGGTTTAAATTTGGAATAATAAATTAACTAGGAAATTCACAGAAAGTAAAACAAAATTACTGTCACTAATTTCAAATATTTTGATAGTATCATAACTAAATTATTGAATGACTAGAAAAACCGAAGTGCAAAGTTTAAACAATAACTACTAAACTATTAAACAATGTTATGTGATAAAGATTACTTATGTGAAAAAGCATTTTTCCCACTACAATGAGATTTTGATAAAATGAGATGAGATAAATGGTTTTAATATGTATTGTGACAAATAGGAGCAGTTTTAATTCTCTACCCTGATACAGGTTATAAAAAATATTTGGTTAATCTCAGATTTAGTCCCTAAATTTGCGGCTTGGCTAGGAGGAAACTGGCTCCCACTCCAGAGCTCCCACTTCTCTTCACCCGAAGGCTAACTCTCGCTTTAGTTCTTTAAACACTAAGCCCAAATTGGGGATTTTATTCTGTCACCCTAAAGTCTCCAATTCTACACCCAACAATGTATATTTCCTCATTTATTTTCACTTAATTCCATGAACAAAATTCTCCTTCATGGAATCAACTGTGATCCTCAGTTGTTGTAGAACTCATACTCCATTTCCCGAATTATATGTTTCACAACAAATTTTAACAATTCAATTGGCTAGATTGAAAAGTAAATTAAGTTCGGAGTTGAAAAATCATCAAAATTTATTTTATACATTAACATTGACACATCCATATTATCTCTTCATTCACCATATCTCAGAGTAGGAAGAAAGATAAAGGAAACTACTCAGACTTCATAAGAAAGATACAACGGAACACAAATTTCATATGTAAAAGAAAGTTCATACAACACTTATCTGAAACTCTTTCTCACAGCAAATCCCTTGTAGCCTTTCCCAGGAAATGTAAGAAAAAAAAATCACTCACCTTTCTCCTTTTCCAACTCTCTTATAGAAGAATTCACACTTAATCTCAATAGAAAAACTTCAAATTCTTAAATAAAAATCACTAATATACCCCAAAATGGTGGTGGAATGAAAATGGAAAAGTTTAAGATGTGTATAAGATTGAATTGAGGCGAGAAATAACAAAAAAGGAGTTACCTTTCTGTCAATTTCGACACCAAATATAGCCTAGAGTCGGTTCTCCAATAGGTGCCTCCAAAGACTCTTTAAAAAGCATCCAAACTCGTTGAATCTTCTAGAAATAGGGTCTCAACCGACACTAGCGCCATCGGATCCACTATTTTGCAATTTAATTTGTTACTCTCTATCAAATGACGTCGTCAGTGCCCAGTCTATCGCTGTCGGTGCTGAAAAAATTTTCAACTTCTTCATTTTAGCTCAAAATTCCATTCTTTTTGCTTCATTTTTGCTCCAAGTCCTAATATTCAATCACCTGCAAGAAAACATGAAAATACCTTCCTTTAAAGAGCAACATTACCAAAAATGAGTATAAAATATGGGTCTAAAAAAGCATATACTTTTGGTCTATTAGCGAACACCATAGCAAAGCAATGCAGAATCTGATGTCAAAATCCTCTTCCTCTATAACATTGTGTGCACCATTGCGAGGCAATGTAGAATCGGATGTCGAAATCCTCATCCTTTAAAATATCATGTGCATCATTACAAAGCAATGCAGAATCAGATGATGAAATATCCATCCTCTAAAATATCGTGTGAATCATTGCAAAGCAATGCAGAATAAGATGATGAAATCCTCATCGTCTAAAATATCGTGTGCACTATTACCTGGCAATGCGAAATCCGATGTCAAAATCCTCATCCTCTAAAATATTGTGTGCATCATTTCTAAGCAATGTGAAATCGCATGTCAAAATCTTCATCCTCTAAAATGTCATGTGCACCATTGCAAAGCAATGCAAAATTGGATGTTAAAATTTTCATCCTCTAAATTATTGTGTGCATCATTGTGAAGCAATGCAGAATCGGATGTCCAAATCCTCATCCTCTAAAAGATCAATTACACCATTACTAAGAAATGTAGAATCGGATGTCAGAATCCTCATCCTCTAAAATAACGTGTGCACCATTATGAAGCAATGCAAAATTAGATGTCGAAATCTTCATTCTCTAAAATATCTTCTCCACCATTCAGAAGCAATGCAGAATCGGATGTCGAAATTATCATCCTCTAAAATTTTATGTGCTCTATTGCAAAGCAATGTAGAATTGGATTCGAAATCCTCATACTCTAAAATATTGTTTGCACCATTGCAAAGCAAAGAGGAATCGGATGGCGAAATCCTCATCTTCTAAAATATTGTGTGAATCATTACTAAGCAATGCGAAATTGGATGTTGGAATCCTTATCCTCTAAAATATTGTGAGAATTAAAATTAAGGTACTGACCCTGAGTGTTGAGATTTCATAAGAATACAGAACTTTTGTGAGTGTGACACTCTGAGGGGGTTGTGAAAATTTTTTGCAGACAAAGATATTCATGTTGCGAAAGCGAAGAGTGTGGAACTTCAAATTTAAGAGGAAAAATTTTATTAAATTTATCATTTTTCTTGTTGTCTTTATCACATTTGATTATTCAGGTTATATTTTTAAAATTTTAATTTACATTGATTTATTTTTCAAAATATTTTATTTAATATTTAATAACTGATTTTTGTGTATTATTATTTATTCATTCTTATTTAGAACCAACGTATGGTTTTGTGGCTCTTTATCCATCACACAAAAAGGGTAATTTGATAAATATATTGAAATCTAAAAGAAATTTCATTAAACTGCTTCAAATATGTGTTACAAGCTAAACACAAGCTTAAGCTATCAATAGATAACAAGTTGTATACATTCTGAAGCATCAAATGCTGAGTACATATCAAATACTCAATACATCAGAAACATTACAAATGACATCTGCCATTATTTGATGTCGTACAAAAGGTGACAAGAACCATCTACCTGTCCTCTATGGCGAGCTCATGATCAAGCTGACCTTCTAAGCCACGTTCCCAGACAAGAACTCCTTTTGCGTGCATGTCGTTTGCCAAATTGGAAATTGTGAGTTGTTGGAGAGGATATTTCGACGCCCAATTTAATTTAATTTAAATATATATTTTGGGAAAAATTAGTATTCTAAATTTTAAAAATATAAGACCAGAACGATCTCACATCCTCGGTACTGTAAATAAACAAGCCTAAAACCACAAGCAAGGTCTCTATCCCAAAGGGTAGACACACAACTTACTGGTAAATGCTCGATTCAATAAACAAAAGAAATAATGACATCGTTTAAGTTTGCAAAAAACCATTTTTATGTTGACCGAGAAGTTCTCCTATTTAATATAAAAAATTAAATGAGGTTTATATTAAGCTCGGTTCCTAAACTTTTCTTATAAGGGCAAGTCTCTATAGTTTATTACATCTTAGATAATCATAGTCACTTAAGAAAACTCTCGATAAAAATCAGAGGATATTATCTTTAAAAAAAATAAAGGGTAAGACTTCTCAAAAGATCGGACAAATAAGTGTGAAATGGGAATGCATTAAATTTGGAACATTTTATTCTAGAATTGAGAATCAAATGCTTTACTTCATTGAAGGTGGTCTTTAAATCAATCTTGAAAGATGTGAGTAGGATGTCTTACTCCATTTGAGGTGGTCTTAAACCTATCTCAAAGATTTGAGTTGAGAATCAAATGCCTTACTCCATTTAAGGTGCTTATAAAATCGACATCGAAAGATGAGAACAAAATACCTTACTCTATTTTAGGTGGTTTTAAACCTATCTCGAAGACTTGAGTTGAGAATCATATGCCTTACTCCTTTTAAGGTGGTATTAAAACTGATCTAGAAAGATGAGAATAGAATGTCTTACTCAATTTAAGGTGGTCTTATACCTATTTTTAAAGATTTGTGTCACATTAGGAAGAAAAGCTCGATGACTCACATCCGACCAAAGGGTTGACGGAAAGAGCAGATTGAGAAGGAACGCTCGATGACTCACATCCAACTCATGAGCTAATCAAAAAGTTATCACTACTTTGAGGAGGAAAGCTCGATGACTCACATCAACCTAAGAGGCTGTAGAAAGGGAACTAACATCTTGGTACTGGCCCCGAGAACAACCCAAAAAAAATGAAGAGAATTTATGGTGTTGAACTCATAGATATAGAAAATATGAAAATTATAATTGGTGAGGAAAAAAATTTCAAGAAACTTTGTGCAGAGTGTGAAACTTTCGGAGGATGTGAGGAAATTGGTGCAAACCAAGATAATCATGTTGCGCTAGCAAAGAGTATGAAACCTCAAACTCGAGAGAAACAAACTCAACAAAATTTTCATTATCTTTTCTTGTTGTCTTTATTACATTTAATTATTAAAGCATATTTTCAAATTTTAATTTTTTTTTTTTTTATTTTAAAAAATAAGTTTTAATTTTAATATCATATTTTCATTATATTGGTTTTCGTTCATTGTAATTTAGAACCAATGTATGGTTCCACGACTTTTTATCAATCACACAAAGAGGGCAATTTGACAAACATGCTGAAAACTGAAAGAAATTTCATTAATTTGCTTTAAACAGGTGTTACAGACTGAATATAGGCTGAAACATTAAAAGAGACAACATGCTGAATAGATTTGAAACATCATATGTGGTGTACATATCATATTAGCTATTTTGACGTAGTAGAAAAGTGTCCACTGACTGTCTATCTGTTCTTTGTGGGGTGAGCTCCTGATCAAGCTGACCTATTAAGCCACGCTCCAGGACAATAACTTCTTTTATGTTTACTAAGAGGTGCAACCGTCACATAGCTTGTACGGGAGTATCTCCTCTAACTCTAGATCTGGTCAAAACCCATAAGATATCTTACTGTCGTCTATTCTTCTAAATGTCACATACGCTCTGCGGCGTCGTACCCCCAGAATGCAGTGCTTCGCTAAGTCTGATCGATTTCCCTTAAGAATTAGTACTGAACCCATTATTAGAAGAATCTCGATAGATCCTCTGAACTCCTCGGGACCAATAACACTGATTTCTTTTCCGAACAGAATTTTGCTCTTGCTCGTGAAGGACATCGTGCAAAAGGGCCTTACAAAATCATGGTTGTCTATTTGCGGAGGTATACAATCTCCTTCATCATAGATGTTGATTATACAACTGTTGTGAATGCAATCAACTAGTTATATACTCCATCTGACCTTTCTCTTTATCATTCTCTTTATCTCAGAAGGCTTAGGATCCACCTCATTGTATCTCAAGATACCTAGGGGGCTCCCATGCTTATCTTCAGTGAAATAGTAGCAACACTCTCGGGGAACCCCCCCCCCCCCCCC
>JXCR01141407.1:11028-29907 GCA_002079205.1 Phalaenopsis hybrid cultivar
CCCTTTAAACCAAAATTGAACCCATCCACAATGGCATTTCCTCATTGGATTCTTGCTCCGCTCAGCCCTCCACCTCAGCCTTCTTACACCTACCAATCAGAGTCTGAGGCCCTCCCCTTGGCCATGGCTATAAGAAGCCCCATGTTCGGCCAACTCACAAGTGTGCTCAATTTCTTGGAGAAAATCTACCAAAATCTCTCCAGAGCTTCTCTCGACTTTCCTAGGCACAAGATAACCATCTTCAGCTCTTCTCTCCCCGTGACTGAGCTCAGTTTTGAACTCAAAATCCAAGGCTTTTTTTTGTCACTCCACCAAACTCCCAAAAACAACACAAAACTCCAAATTAAGCCACCCTAAAGCTTCCTCAAACCAAATGAGGAAGTTCCCCCATCAAAATTCCCCTCTATTGAGCCCTCTAACCCATCTCTAGACCAAGGGTGTACCACTTGTCGATCGAAATCATACTTGGAGCTTACACTAGAGCAAACTAACACTTTGAGGAGCTTCGTTGGACTCCACTGAAGCTTCCACAAGCACCCAATCGAGGCCTCACCTCTTGGGTAAAGGAATATTTTAAAAATCCTAAAAATGCCTTTGATTTCATCACATGTGAAGAAAACTTAAATTTCATATGCATGTAACCATATAGATATGTTTGTCTCGACTAGATGAAGGTGTTGGAACAAATCGAGAGAGATTTGGCTGAGTTTAGACAGAGATCTTAGGGTTTGAAGTTGAATGTCTCACAGTTTCTAGCCTTAGGAAAATAACACTTTATGCTAATGAGGGAGCTAGAATAAAGTGTTATTGTCCAAATAAAAATAAATTTCATTTGCTGATTATATTTAATAACTATTTAATAAAGTGTTATTTTCCTCATAAAAATCACAATCATTTATTGATTTTATTTAATAGCTAGTT
The DNA here is from genome assembly GCA_002079205.1 of Phalaenopsis hybrid cultivar. Taxonomy (NCBI): domain Eukaryota; kingdom Viridiplantae; phylum Streptophyta; class Magnoliopsida; order Asparagales; family Orchidaceae; genus Phalaenopsis; species Phalaenopsis hybrid cultivar. The sequence continues at coordinate 11,950 of JXCR01141407.1, forward strand.
CAATAAAAAATTAATATTCCAACACATCAAATTCAAAATTTTCCCATGAACACTCGCGTCTAAATTTAGTTGAACTATAATTGATCTATTTGCTAAAAATACATGAAATTTAAAAAGGTAATAATATAGGAGCAAGTGCACATATCTTTATGAACATATTGAATGTATATAAATATGAATTTTTTTTAATCAATACATATTTACCATTTCCTATTTTAAGTGGTTTTAAGAAAATGTTACAAAAACTATACATTTAATTTTATACAAATATTAGATCAAGCATTACATATAATTTGATGAAGGATAGTAAATACTTATGTCAATAATTATTTAAAATTTAGAACTTTAAATGCTACTATCTAATCACAGGAATATGCTTTACTTGAATAAGCTCAATATACATAAAAACAATATTTATTTTTTTCATCGACGTATAATGGAATGCAAGATAATGAAGAAAACTGCATATAGAATCCTCTCAAGGAAATGAGATCCTATGATATAAGTTGGGGGCTTAAACTAAGAAGTGCGGTAATAACACGTCAAATATATAAACCATGGATACATTTAATACAAGTTAAAGTGAAGCAAGCATAAGGTTGCTCGAAAATTAAAGGGAAGATATAGTGTATGAGCATAAAACGTACATGGTAAAATTAAGAGTGGACATATGACTAGCCAATAATTTATACAAGAGAATCATATCTAGAGTGTGGCGCAATTGGTCGGCGCAAAGGTGAGCTGCATGCTGGAAAGGTCATAGCCAATATGAAAGTTTTGTTGTGCAATATTACCAAATATGCTGATAGAATCTGGGGTGCTGCCACTAGAGACCATTGCAAGGCACACAATATTTTGAGAAGCCTCCACAAACGCATTGGACTGTTGCAAGACCACTGACGCCCCACCAGAAAATTGGAAGGTGATCTCTGGAAACTGAGCGGAAGCTCCGCTTCCACTGACATCATAGCAAAGGTTGAAGACGCCATTTGGATCTGTGACTTGGGAAAGGCTAACGCTGCTCTTCACGTTGCTCTCCACGGATTGCAATGTGTTATCATCGAGGAGTGTTAGAGTCGTGCCAGAGTCAATGATGATGTTGCCTTGGGCAGGCGCCTTTGTTTGCGCGGGCTTCTCGACAGTGACTGTCTTTCCGGCCACGCTGATGTGCTCAAGGCTAAGAAAGTAGAATGTGTCCGGAGAACCGGAGATCAAGGGTGTGGTGACAGCATTAGAGCCCGTGACAACCGCATTGGAGCCAAAGTTGAGCTTGCTCGTTGCAGATGTTTGGGTTGATGAGGGCAAGCAGTAGGAAAACTTGCTCCCAATGGTAGAGCCGAGTTGGCGGATGAGTGAGAGCTTTCCTCCACCTAAACCAACGAGGCCAGCATCATTCTTGTCAAAAGTGCCATTGCTCTGATGGGTGCACCCAAAGAGAGTTGTGGGGATTTGCACTGGACGACCGCCGGTAGAGTCAAAACCTATTGTCTCCGTGGAGAGGTCGCCTTCGACGATTGACTTGTCACCATATCCATATTGATAGTAGCACTGTGAGGAGGGGCCGCAACTGCTTTGTGGTAGTATCGAGCAAGAGTCGGTATTACAGGAGATTGTTTTGTATGTAGATGAAGCTTGCGGGTCAAAAAGAGGGGCAGTTTGGGAGTAGCATTCATTGCACGGGGCGCATTGGACCCATATGAGATCACTGCCTGTGTCAGCGATGGCGAGGATCTTCTTTGTTGGTGTACCAAGGTAGAAGCTCATCAAGTACTCGAAGGTGTTTGGGGTGATCTCTGAGTAAAAGTTGTCGGCATCATCCATGGGAAGTGCAGAGGAAGAACTACGGGACTTGTGGATGGCATCACGAAAGTAGATGGCACGGGAACGAGAGCGCTCAGCTGCCGCACGTATGCGGGACGAATATGTGGATTTGGGGTCATAGAGGGGCGACTTGGGGGAGTCGCGATGGATGAGCTCTATAGAAAAGCCATTGCTACTACAACATGCTAGAATTAGAAGGTGGCTGGCAACCGTGAGAAAGAGCAGAGCGATTGGAAGATGGTACGAAGAGCAGGTCATATTGATGTATGGAAGTTTCTTTCTTTTCCTTTGTTGGTTCGTTGGTGATGATTATGGTGCAGAAATAAAGTATTTATAGATTAACATAATAGAACCGGGGAGTGAAATATATTTATTTTTTCTTACTATTTTATGTCATTTCCTAAAAAAGCACAACGGAAAATACAAACAACGTGACGTGAGTAACAAAATAAAACATGCTTTATCTATTATTTTATTCCATAGCATTAGAAATGAAATTAATTAAATATTAGAAATGCATGCCCAGCCGGAACCATTTTCCTTCTACGTGAACGTGCAACTGTACAACATTCTCCTTCCTATGACTTGCAAAACAATCCCATATATCCACTTGAATAGTACGTACAACAAATGCTAAAAGGCAAACAATTAATTTTATTTTTTTCAACAACGTTACTTGAAATGTACTTCCGACAGGATGCCATTTAATTGTTTAATATTCTCTCTCACCCTTTAAAAACAGGCATATATTTATATTCCCCAATAATAAAATTGTAATGTATTTTCTTGCTACAATTTAGCCATAATTATCACTAATTATATTTATATTATAAATATAAAGCCATAATTGGCCAATCTAAATTGAATGTGTCAAAATCAAAGAGGTATAAACCAATCCAAATTATGTTTATCAACCAAAACTAGTTAAAAATTGAAATTGTAACTTTAATTTAGCTAGTTAACGTGACTACATATGGGATTAGGAAATATGATTAGAAGATATTAATTTGGTTATAAAGGCAACACAACAACTTCCAAAAAGCTTGTTATGATCAATATTACTCATTTACCCTTTGATTAATCCTGAAATTTAATTGAGGTATTAAAATTTCATAATTACCATTTTGCCCCCTGGGCTTTCCTTTCCACTTCATAACTTATCAAATGAAATTCAAATGAATTTGAAATTTCCATGGGAACTCAACCATAAGTTAATTAAAATGTCAGAGGAGAAAGAATGTGGTCTTTTAGATTTTTATTTTCTTTCTATAATTATTTTACTTCAAAAATAGGATTTTCTAGTATTAAATTTTTTAACTTATCAAATAAGATTTTTGGATAAGAAAAAAATATTAGAGGTTCACATAGGGCAGACGAATACTTGGACAAAATTCTATGATTTTTCAAATTATATTTTAATTATTATAATTATTTAATTGCTTTAAAGATTATTTTAAAAAGAAAATGTGCATTAATCACAAAAATTATTTTTTATATTTTTATTAAATCTCTTTGTGTTCAGAAAACTCAAGGAAATAAATTTTATAATTTTATGATTCTTAGTTTATTTATTATAATTATATTAATGAAAAGTTAAGGAAAAATAAATTTTTAGCCTTAAAATTTTGATTTTTAACTTAAAAAATTAAGAAAAATATTTTAATGAGACATAAGTGATCAGGAAATAATAAGAAACATTTTGAACCATTTACATATTTTTTTGAAATTTTGAATTATTTTTATTTTTTTTAATTTAAAATATAGTTAAAAAATGAAGTATGTTCTTAAAAATAATTTTTAATTTTCCTAAGTGCCCATGATCACAAGGAACTCAGAAAACTAATTTTCATAATTTTTTTAAATTTATTTAATCTTATATAATTATTTTTGTACAAAAATACATTATTTCTTATAAAATCTACTTTATTACTTAAACTTAATCAAATAATTTTTAAATTTTTACACTGAGTCAACATAATTTTTCTACACAATGTGGAATTGATTTTATTAATTTTTGAAAAATAGTTATTTTAAACAAATTAATACAATTTATAAGCATATAATTAACTATAAAAATGTACAAAATTATCCAAACCATGTTGATATTTTTCCTAAGCTCTGCTAACCATATGTAACCTTCTAAAATTTATTCCATAATTTTCTAAATAATATTTTAATTTATATAATTATTTTAAGCAAAAATAGTCTTCCAAACTTGAAAATTTGGATTGCAAGCACAGAGATGCTCTCTGATCTTGGGAAAATCAAATAACATCTCCTCTGTCATGAGGGACAAACTCTCATAGTTCCAAGCCATGGTGGACAATGTTTAATCAAAATAAATTAATATGCCACATACAACATTTAATTAATTCAAAATCAAAAACTCAAGAAATAATTTTTATTTTTTGTCCAAATTATTCTCTTTTGTTCACTGAGTGAGTGAGTATTTTTTTTTATGATTTTTATATGTAAAGTTATGTATTTTTAAAGTTATGGTATTTATTTAAATCATTAGAATCCCTATTTTTCTATTTATCCACACGGCACCGCGTGAACATACGAATCTTCGAAGTCTCCACGTGGTATCTTCTGGTTCAGCGCCGCCATCTGACTCAGTGCAGATTTGGCTCATTATTCCACTCCTCCGCTCGTCTGATACCTCCACAACCGATAGATCAATACACACGCGAGTGGTCAACATCTGCTCATCATCCCGGATTAACTTAACCCATAAGTTGTTCAACTTCAAACCTTAATATCTCTCTCGATACTCAAACAAATTACATGGGATTTGTTCCTACACCTTCATTTACTCAAGACGAACACATCTATATGGTTACAATGCAATGAATTACAATATATATGCAATGAGAATCAAATTAAGCTAGGATCGAGGGGAGAGTTCAATACCTTTGTCTCAGAGGTGTGGCCTTAATTAGATGATTCGAGAAACTTCAGAGGAGTCCAATGAGCATTCAGATAAGTTCCTGGTCTGTGGTGAATTGCCTAGGTATGATTTTGATCAAACTCATTTTCATATGTTGGTCTAGAGCTAGTTAGACGCTCTCTGTAGGGAATCAACTCCTCTCCCTCTAGGGATGGTGTGTGCACAAATATTTTGAGTTTTGTGGACTATGGAGGTGTGGGAAAACGTGGCAAAAATTACCTTAGTTTTGAGCTCAAAAATTGAACTCAGGTAAAGGGAATTAGGGCTAGAGATTGATGGGGATGAGCTTCTCTAGGTTACAAGGAGTTCTGGTGAGATTTTGGCAGAGTTTTGTTTAGTTTTTGGTTATGCTCCTCTTTGGCCATGGAGAAGGTGAGTTTAAATAGACATGGAAAGGGTCTAGCTCAAGGCTTAAATTCAGGTGCAATTAACAACTTATGTAGAGGGCTGAAGAGTGTCAAAGACTAATTAGGGTTGGACGGCTTGGATGGGTGAAATTGGGTTTTGATTTGGGGAAGGTTACTCTATGTTTTGGCTCCTCCGGCAACTAGGCCGGCTAGCACGACCACATATGGGAGGAGATCCCTTAAATCCGTAATGGTTAAGGCGTGATGGCAAAGATATTTTGATTTAGGCCAACTATGGGAGGAGAACCTTTAAAATATCGCGAGTGGCGAAAAATTTCTTGGATATGAGGTGGAAAATATAGTGAATTTAAAGGAATTCGATGACATTGCACCAACCCTAGAATTTTGTTTGAAAGATTGTGATAGGAAGGGCTCCTAAAGCAACGAGGTATCGGATTTAAAATCCTCAACCTCTAAAATGTCGCGAATGATCTTGAGAATATAGTTGTGCAAAATACATAAAGTTGACTCTGCTATGCAACGGTGCAAAAAGCTTGTTGCAATAGTTTATGAATAAGAAATTTAAGCAAATTATGTTGGGATTCTACGCTAGTATACGTATCATTATCAAGTAATAAAGTACTTTCAATTTAAGCCTCAAATATTGATCCCACGGGGAAGGTTTAAATTTAAAATGATAAATTAACTAGGAAATTCACATAAAGTAAAAAAAAATTAATGTCATTAATTTTGAATGTTGAGATAGTATCGGAACTAATTTATTTAACTACTAGCAAAATTGAAGTTCAAAGTTTAAAAAATAACTACTAAACTATTAAACTATGTTTATGGGATGAAGATTTCTTATGTGAAAAATCATCTTTTCCATTATTATGATATTTTGGTAAAATGAGATGGATAACTGATTTTAATATATATATATATATATAGTGCCAAATAGGAGCAGTTTTAATTCTCTACCGTGATACAGTATTAGAGAAAATTATTGGCTAATCCCAGGTTTAGTCCATAAATCCGTGGCTAGGTAACCAAAGGAAAATATGTTGAGATTTTCATACCTCTTTTATACTGTTTTTAATGATATTGCACTTTAAAGAAAGGTATTTTTGATATTTTGTTGCAGGAATGATGAATTAGGGTCAATGGAGCAAAAAGATGCAAAAAGGAGAGAATTTGGAGCAAAAAGAACCAAAATATGGAGAATTGCACTAGGGCGCCGACGGCGCCATCGAGGCCACCGAAGGCGAGCTTTTCTGAGGCTACAGGACAAATTCTCTAGAAGGTCGCCGACGACGCCATCGAGGCTGCCGACATCGGGATTGACGGTTATGTGACATGTACAATGGATAAGGCCGGATTTTGGAGGGGTGTGTAAGCAACTCTTGGGAAAACACATCCACATCTTTAAAGAGAACATTTTGGCCGAAAATGAGATGAGGTGGAGGAGACTTTTGGAGTCTTGGAGGTTAGATAGGCTCCATTAGTGTGTAGAGAGCTTGCTAGAGCGTGTAATTGTGAGGAATTCTTTGAGAAATTGTAAGAGTGGAGGGAAAGTGAGAGATTTCTTCCTCGTAGAGTGTAACAATTGTGAGGAATTCTTCAAGAGATTGTAAGAGTGGAGGGAAAGTGAGAGATTTCTTCCTCCTTCCACTTCGAAGAAGAATTCTGTGTGCTGTAAAGAAAGAAAGAGATTCAGAGGAACTTCGAGGAGCAATATTATGAGGAATTCTTCGAGAAATTGTAAGAGTGGAGGGAAAGTGAGAGATTTCTTCCTCCTTGCTCGTTTCGAAGGGAATTGCTTGTGTTGTAAAGAAAGGAAGAGATTCAGAGGAACTTCAAGGAGTGTTCTTGGGGAGAAATTAGAATTTTGTGTGTTGTAAAGAAAGAAAGAGATTCAGAGGAACTTCGAGGAGTTTGCTTGTGGAGGAATAAATTCTGTGTGCTGTAAAGAAAGGAAGAGATTCAGAGGAACTTCGAGGAGAGTTCTTGGGGAGAAAGAGATTGTAAGAGTGGAGGGAAAGTGAGAGATTTCTTCCTCCTTGCTGCTTTGAAGAGGAATCGTGTGCTGTAAAGAAAGGAAAAGATTCAGAGGAACTTCAAGGAGTGTTCTTAAGGGAATTGCTTGTGTTGTAAAGAAAGGAAGAGATTCAGAGGAACTTCAAGGAGTGTTCTTGGGGAGAAATTAGAATTTTGTGTGTTGTAAAGAAAGAAAGAGATTCAGAGGAACTTCGAGGAGTTTGCTTGTGGAGGAATAAATTCTGTGTGCTGTAAAGAAAGGAAGAGATTCAGAGGAACTTCGAGGAGAGTTCTTGGGGAGAAAGAGATTGTAAGAGTGGAGGGAAAGTGAGAGATTTCTTCCTCCTTGCTGCTTTGAAGAGGAAATGTGTGTTGTAAGGAAAGGAAGAGATTCAGAGGAACTTCGAGGAGTTTTCTTGGAGAGAAATCGTGCGATGTAAAGAAATGAAGAGATTCAGAGGAACTTCAAGGAGTGTTCTTGGGGAGAAATTTAGAATGTGCTGTAAAGAAAGGAAGAGATTTAGAGGAACTTCAAGGAGTTTGCTTGGGGAGAAATTAGAGATACTGTAAAGAAAGAAAGAGATTTAGAGGAACTTCGAGGAGTGTTCTTGGGGAGAACTTAGAGATAAGGATCTTTGAGGAGTGTTCTTGGGGAGAAATTTAAAGATAAGTTATTTACTTGTTATAGTTTGTATGGCTTTGATTTTATATATGAATTCCAAGTTGTGTTGTGCTTTCCCCATGAGTTCTGAGTAGTTTTCTCTATCTTTCTCCTTGTCTCGAGATTTGTGAAATGATAATTTGAATTAGTGAAGCCATGAAAATGTTTAAGAAATTGTGATGATCGTTTCACTTCGATCTTAATTTACTTTCAATCCAGTCAATTGAATTATTAAAATATGTTGAGTTTTACAACTAAAGTGAAGATTACATCCAAGATTCAAGGAGGTCAAAGCCCTTGGAATTTGGGTGCAAATAAATAGGGAAATATTACTATCGAGCGTAGAATTGGAGATTTTAGAGTGACAGACTAAAATCCCCAATTCAGTCCTATCGTTTGGGTGCTGATGTGTAGATGTTAGCCCTCGGGTGAGGGGACCGTGGGAGCTCCGAAGTGAGAGCCGGTATCCTCCCAGCCTAGCCGTAGAATCAGTAACCAAGCATAGAATTAGTCAATATTTATTATGCCTGTACCAAAGGGTAAATAATAGATATGCTTCTATTTGGCACAATATAAATTGAACTAATTCTTTTTATCCATTCACTATAATTTTTTGGCAAGAAGAATGATGTTTTCTTATATATTGAATATCACAATTAAACGTTATTCTCTATAATTAGTTACTATCCATAATTATCTACTTATTTCAATTCTCTATTAGTGACAGATAAGCAACTTGAACGTTGTTGTAGTTGAAGTATTACTTTTTATTAAAACTTAGTCCGTAGTATTCTATTTCTCCCTGTGGGATCCAATATCTAGAACTCCATTAGAGTCCTATATTATTTGAGAGATATGTATACTTGCGTTGACAAATTCGACTTTAACATTATTGAATATTATATCTATACATCTTTATAACATATGTATATATATAAAGTTGCAGTCAAGTTTTTGCATCGTTGTTAGAATTTAAATCTTCTAGTAGCGTCATCAAATTCTTGTAATTGTTGATTTACAAAAAGGTCGGTCAAGTTTTTGGCGCCGTTGCCGAGGAGAATTTAGGAGTAACGAACATATTAGAATCATTAAAAAGTTTTTACTTAAATTGCAACGTATCTATATATCTACATATTTATATTTATATTTTTAATTATATTACTGAGTACTAATTTTAAATTGTATGCGCAAATTTGGCCCTAAAAATCTTATACCATATGATTCGGAATTAGAACGAACTGTGAGAAAAATTAGAAAACTAAAAAGAAAACCTAGAAATTGTGATACAATGGAAAACATTATGAATGAACACCAACCTAGACTCTTAAGAGATTATGCAAATCCTACAGCAGATGAAATTCACTTATCTGTCCAAAATCCTGATGTAGCTTCTAATTCATTTAAGCTTAAACCTGCTATTATCCAAATGGTACAAAACAATCAATTTGGAGGTACACCAAATGAAGATCCTAACTTACACCTTGCTAGTTTTTTAGAACTATGTGCTACTTTTAAATATGATAGATTCTCAAACGATGTTATTATACTTAGACTTTTTCTTTTTTTACTGAGGGATAAAGCTAAGTTGTGGTTAAACTCGTTAGCATCTGGATCTATTAGAACTTGGGGAGAACTGTCACAGTAATTTCAATCAAAATATTTCCCTCCATCCAAAACTGCTAAACTAAGAAATGACATAACATCGTTCTATCAGATTGATGGAGAGTCAATATATGAAGCTTTAAATGACATAACATCATTTTGTCAGATTGATGGAGAGTCGATATATGAAGCTTGGGAGAGATTAAAAGACTATTAAGAAATGCCCTCATCATTCGTTACCAGATTGGTTGATAATTCAAACTTTTTATAATGGACATAACATCATTCTGTCAGATTGATGGAGAGTCAATATACGAAGCTTGGGAGAGATTTAAAGATCTTCTTAGAAATTGCCCTCATCATTCATTACCAGACTGGTGCTGCTAAACTAAGAAATGACATAACATCGTTCTGTCAGATTGATGGAGAGTCAATATATGAACTGCTAAACTTAGAAATGACATAACATCATTCTGTCAAATTGATGGAGAGTCAATATATGAAGCTGATTTAAAGATCTTCTTAGGAAATGCCCTCATCATTCGTTACCAGATTGGATGATAATCTTCCATCCAAAACTGCTAAACTTAGAAATGACATAACATAGTTCTGTCAGATTGATGGAGAGTCAATATATGAAGCTTGGGAGAGATTTAAAGATATAACATCTTTCTGTCAGATTGATGGAGAGTATCCAAAACTGCTAAACTTAGAAATGACATAACATCATTTTGTCAGATTGATGGAGAGTCGAAAAACTGCTAAACTTAGAAATGACATAACATTGTTCTGTCAGATTGATGGAGAGTCAATATACGAAGCTTGGGAGAGATTTAAAGATCTTCTTAGCATAACATCATTTTGTCAAATTGATGGAGAGTCAATATACGAAGGTTAGGAGATAAATGACATAACATCATTTTGTCAGATTGATGGAGAGTCGATATATGAAGCTTGGGAGAGATTAAAATATCTTCTTAGGAAATGCCCAATTGATGGAGAGTCAATATACGAAGCTTGGGAGAGATTTAAAGATCTTCTTAGAAATTGCCCTCATCATTCGTTACCAGACTGGTTAATAATTTAAACTTTTTATATTCTTAGGAAGTGCCCTCATCATTCGTTACCAGATTGGTTGATAATTCAAACTTTTTATAATTGTGGGATCTCTTAGATCAATTATAGATGTTGCGGCTGGTGGTTCTTTAATGTCAAAACCTTTTGTGAGGAGCTTATTCTTATTCGTTAATAGAAGAGATGGCTACCAACAATTTTCAATGGCCCTCTGAAAGGGTAAATTATTGCTACCAACAATTTTCAATGGCCCTCTGAGCGGGTAAATCCTAAAAGAGTAGCTAGTATCCACGATTCTGATGTAATATCTATGTTAGCTTCGCAGATTACCGCAATATCAAAGAAATTAGATCATAATTCAACAATTTTCAATGGCCCTCTGAGCGGGTAAATCCTAAAAGAGTAGCTAGTATCCATGATTCTGGTCTATGTTAGCTTCACAGATTGCTGCAATACCAAAGAAATTAGATCATTATGTGATGAATTATTCTTCAACACCTCCTATGATGGAAGAAAATAAGAAATTAGATCATTATGTAATGAATTATTCTCCAACACCTACTATGATGGAAGAGAATTCATTTGGGCAATTTGTTGATGTTCAACCTTCATATGAAACCTTAAATGCTATTACTAGACCCAACAACCCATACTCGAACTATTATAACCCAGGTTGGAAGAATCATCCAAATCTTAATTGGAATAACAATTCTTTAATAAATCAACAATTGGCAAACAACTCGGTGAACCCATTAGGAAATTCATCCAACCAAGGAAATGTTAATTATAGACCTTCTTATCCTCAAGGATTTAACAGTAATACTCAAATTAAGGAGAAGAAGGTATTTATGGAAGAGCTGATATTAAACATGGGTCAACAATTACAGAATCAAGGAAATCAATTACAAATTCAAGGAAGCAACTACAAAATCAAGGAACTGCTATTAAGAATATTTAGAACCAATTAAGGCATATCGCTACTGCACTTAGTAACCGAATAATAGGAACTTTTCCGAGTACTGTGGAACCAAATCCTAAAGNACAAATTAAGGAAAATAAGCTGTCTATGGAAGAGCTGATGTTAAACATGGGTCAACAATTGCAGAATCAAGGAAATCAATTACAAAATCAAGGAACTGCTATTAAAAATATTGAAAATCAATTGGGACATATCGCTACTGCGCTTAGTAACCGAACATTAGGAACTTTTCCTAGTACTGTGGAATCAAGTCCTAAAGATCAAGGAAAAGAACAAATCAAAGCAATACAATTACGAAGTGGAAAAGAATTGGCAAGAGTATAAAAAGAAACAGTAACTGAAAAAGAGAAAGTGGATACCGAAAAAGAAAAGGATCATGAATACCTAGAATTAGAATATCCACTTACACCAATGAAAATTACTGGAGAACCTCCACCGCCGTTTCCTCAAAGATTGAAGCAACATAAACAGAATAAACAATTTTCAAAATTTTTAGAAACGCTGTTTCCTCAAAGGTTGAAGAAACACAAACAGAATAAATAATTTTTCAAGTATTTAGAAATTCTTAAGAAGTTAACGGTAAATATTCCCTTCGTAGAAGCTTTAGAGCAAATGCCCAATTATGTNGATCATGAATACCCAGATTTAGAGTATCCATTTACACTAATGAAAGTTACCGTAGAAAAACCTCCACCACCGTTTCCTCAAAGACTGAAGCAACATAAATAGAATAAATAATTTTCAAAATTTTTAGAGAAAATTCTTAAGAAGTTAACGGTGAATATTCCCTTCATAGAAGCTTTAGAGCAAATGCCCAATTTGAAATTTATGAAAGATATTCTGAACAAGAAAAGGAAGTTCACGGATAACAAAAATGTTGCACTGTTTGTGAAAGATATTCTGAACAAGAAGAGGAAGTTCTCAGATAATGAAATTGTTGCACTTAACGAAGAGTATAGTGCAATTATTCAGAAAAAGCTTCTTGAAAAATTAAAAGATCCTGGTAGTTTCACTATACCGTGTGCTATCGGTGAAAAATTCTATGGAAGAGCTTTATGTGATTTGGGAGCCAGCATTAACCTTATGCCTCTATCAATTTTCAAAAGACTAGGATTAGGAGAAGTCCCACCTACTTCTGTAACTCTTCAATTAGTAGACCGATCAGTTACATATCCTAAGGGTGTTATAGAAGATGTGTTAGTAAAAGTTGACAAATTTATCTTTCCGGTTGATTTTATTGTCTTAGATATTGAGGAAGATAAAGAAATACCTATTATTTTAGGGAGACCATTTTTAGCTACTGGAAAAGCTATGATAGATGTTCAAAAAGGAGAATTAACTATGAGAGTAAATGATCAAGAAGTGACTTTTAACATTGCAAAATCTATGAAATACCCTGCTATTGAAAGAGATAATGAATGTTTTCGCATTAAAATTATTGAACATCTACTGAATGAACATTTTAAAGAACATTTCAAAGCTAAAAAGTATTTTGAAGAACAATTCAAAGAAAATGATGAAATTATTCTGGACAAATTAGAAAATGAAGAATTAGATTATGTTCAGGAAAGATTTGAAAAGTTGGATATTACAGAAAATGCTGATAAGAATCTATTTCCATCAATTATTAAACCATCTGAACTTAAGTTGAAAACATTACCTAACTACTTAAAGTATGTATTTTTGGGAGACTCATCTACATTACCTGTTATTATATCTTCAGAATTATATGATTTGCAAGAGCAAAAACTTTTGGAGACTCGTCTACATTACCTGTTATTATATCTTCAGAATTAAATGATTTGCAAGAGCAAAGACTGTTAGATACATTGAAAAAATATAAGCTGGTTGGACCTTAGCAGATATTAAAGGAATCAATCCTTCGATCTGTATGCACAGGATTATATTAGATGAACACTCTAAACCAAGAGTTGATCGACAAAGGAGGTTAAACCCTATAATGAAAGAAGTAGTAAAAAAAGAAATTTTGAAATAGTTAGACACTGGAATTATATATCCTATTTCAGATAGTACATGGGTAAGTCCAATTCATTCTGTACCAAAGAAAGGAGGAGTGACTATTGAAACAAAAGAAAATAATCAGTTGATAACTATCAGACAAGTCACTGGGTGGCGCATCTGCATTGATTATAGAAAATTAAACACTGCCACCAAGAAAGATCATTTTCCCCTACCATTCCTAGATCAAATAGTAGATAAACTTGTTGGGCACAAATATTTTTGCTTTTCAGATGGATATACCAGTTACCATCAAATTCCTATTGCTCCTGAGGATCAAGAAAAGACAACATACCAGTTACCATCAAATTTCTATTGCTCCTGAGGATCAAGAAAAGACAACATTTACTAGTCCTTTAGTTACCATCAAATTCCTATTGCTCCTGAGGATCAAGAAAAGACAACATTTACTAGTCCTTTTGATTACCATCAAATTCCTATTGCTCCTGAGGATCAAGAAAAGACAATATTTACTAGTCCTTTTGGTTACGATCAAATTCCTATTGCTCCTAAGGATCAAGAAAAGACAACATTTACTAGTCCTTTTGGAAATTTGCGTTTAGAAGAATGCCTTTTGGACTATGTAATGCACCTGCAACATTCCACAGATATATGATGTCCAAATTTAGTAAATTAATTGACGATGGGATGGAAGTATTTATGGATGATTTCTCTGTATTTGGAACATCATTTGACGCATGCTTAATTTATCTTGAAAAAGTTTTGGAGTTATGTGAACGAACTAATTTAGTTCTAAATTGGGAGAAATGTCAATTTATGGTTAGAACTAATTTAGTTCTAAATTGGGAGAAATGTCAATTTAGAGTTATGCGAAAGAACTAATTTGGTTCTGAATTGGGAGAAATATCAATTTATGGTTGCAGGAGATTATTTCTCTGTATTTGGAACATCATTTGACGCATGCTTAAATTATCTTGAAAAAGTTTTGGAGTGAAAAAACTAATTTAGTTCTAAATTGGGAGAAATGTCAATTTATGGTTGCAGGAGGAATTGAGGATTAGAAGTATTTATGGATGATTTCTACGTATTTGGAACATCATTTGACGCATGCTTAAATTACCTTGAAAAAGTTTTGGAGTTATGCGAGTATTTATGGATGATTTCTCTATATTTGGAACATCATTTGACACATGCTTAAATTATCTTGAAAAAGTTTTGGAGTTATGCGAAAATATCATTTGACGCATGCTTAAATTACCTTGAAAAAGTTTTGGAGTTATGCGAAAGAACTAATTACACATGCTTAATTTATCTTGAAAAAGTTTTAGAGTTATGCGAAAGAACTAATTTAGTTCTAAATAGGAGAAATGTCAATTTATGGTTGGAGGAGGAATTATGTTAGGGCATAAAATTTCAGAAAATGGTATGGAAACGGACCCTGCAAAAATCCAAGTTATACTAAACTAACACCTCCTACCTAGTGTAAGAGAATGAGTTTTTTTGGACATGTTGGTTTTTACAGGCGTTTTATTAAAGATTTTTCAAAAATTACTAAAACCCTGCAAAAATTCAAGTTATATCTAAACTAACACCTCCTGCTAATGTAAGAGAGGTTAGGTAGACCCTGCAAAAATTCAAGTTATATCTAAATTAACACCTCCTACTAATGTAAGAGGGGTTAGACAGACCTTCCAAAAATTCAAGTTATATCTAAACTAACACCTCCTACTAATGTAAGAGAGGTTAGGAGTTTTATGGACATGTTGGTTTTTACAGGCGTTATATTAAAGATTTTTCAAAAATTACCAAACCTCTAAACATGTTGATTTTTACAGGCACTTTATTAAAGATTTCTCAAAAGTTACTAAACCTCTATGCCAACTTTTAGAAAAGGACACGCTTTATTAAAGATTTCTCAAAAGTTACTAAACC
The DNA here is from genome assembly GCA_002079205.1 of Phalaenopsis hybrid cultivar. Classification (NCBI taxonomy): domain Eukaryota; kingdom Viridiplantae; phylum Streptophyta; class Magnoliopsida; order Asparagales; family Orchidaceae; genus Phalaenopsis; species Phalaenopsis hybrid cultivar. The sequence goes on from JXCR01141407.1 coordinate 27,333, forward strand.
TCTATGCCAACTTTTAGAAAAGGACAAGGTTTGAATTTACTGAAAGCTGTTTAAATGCCTTTGAGTTATTGAAGGAAAAATTAATCACAGCTTTTACTGAAAGCTATTTAAATGCCTTTGAGTTATTAAAAGAAACCATTTGAACTGATGTGTGATGCTAGTGATTATGCTATTGGAGCTATCCTTGGACAAAGGTATGAAAATATTTTTAAGGTGATATACTACGCTAGTAAAACTCTTAATGATGCTCAAATTAACTATACTGTTATTGAAAAAGAGCTACTAGCTATCATATATGCTTTAGATAAATTTTGATCTTATGTAATTGGAGCTAAATGTGTTGTGCACACTGATCACTCAGCTATTAAATATCTGATGTAAAAGGAAGATGCCAAACCAAGGTTGATTAGATGGATATTATTGATGCAAGAATTTGATCTTGTTGTTATTGATAGAAAGGGAACTGGTAATCAAATTGCTGATCATTTGTCAAGATTAGAAAACCATGAATTATCTCCTGTTGACAATGAAATTACATACAGTTTCCCTGATGAACAGCTTTATAATGTTAGTTTGTGGAAAATACCATGGTATGCTGATACTGTTAACTATATTGTAAGTGATATTTTGCCACCTATGCTGACATTGCAACACCAAGGAAATTCATTCATGATGCGAAAGCATATTTTTAGGATGAGCCTTATTTATATAAACAATGTAAGGATCTGATTATGAGGAGATGTAAAGAAACTGAACTGATTATTCAAAAATGTCATGATTCTGAATTTGTAGGACATTTTGAAAGCATAAAACTGCTTATAAAATTTTATAAATTAGATTTTATTGGCGTACTATATTTAAAGATGTTTATAGATATATAAAAACTTGTGATCGATGTCAACGAGTAGGTAATATATCTAGAAGAAATGAAATGCTTCTAAATTTCATATTGGAAGTTGAGATCTTTGATGTTTGGGGATTAGATTTTATGAGACCATTTATTCCTTCATTTGGGAACTTATATATATTAATTACAGTAGACTACGTCTCTAAGTGGATTGAAGCACAAGCTTTACCTCGCTATGACGCTAGAAGTTTTTCAAGATTTTTAATAAAAAATATTTTCACTAGAAACGGAATGCCTAGGATGATTATTACTGATGGAGGATCTCATTTTATGAATAAATATATTCAGAGATTGGCAGAAAAATTTAATATTATTTATAGAATCTCTACTGCTTATCACCCTCAAACCAGTGGATTAGCTAAAGTTTCTAATAGAGAGAGATTAAACAAAAACTTGAAAAGACTGTGAACCCTAGTATAATAGATTGGTCCACTAGATTGGATGCAAAATTATGGGCTTACAGGACTGCTTATAAAACTCCTATTGGAATGACTCCTTACAGACTGATTTTTGGAAAGGACTTGCCACGTACTAGTAGAATTGGAGCATAAAGCATATTGGGTGATTAAAGAATTCAATTATAATTTCTTGGAGTAGAATTGGAGCATAAAGCATGTTGGGCAATTAAAGAATTCAATTATAATTTGAAAGATGATGGAGCATAAAGCATATTGGGCGATTAAAGAATTCAATTATAATTTGAAAGATGCTGGTAAGAAATAGGAGCATAAAGCATATTGGGCGATTAAGGAATTCAATTATAATTTGAAAGATGCTGGTAAGAACATATTGGGCAATTAAAGAATTCAATTATAATTTGAAAGATGCTGGTAAGAAGAGATTGTTAAATTAAATGAATTGGAAGAATTAAGAAATGAATCTTATGATAATGACAAAATTTATAAGGAAATCGTATGAATTGGAAGAATTAAGAAATGAATCTTATGATACGACAGAATTTATAAGGAAAAACTAAATTTATGGCATGATCGGAAGATTAACCACAAGAACTTTGAACCAGGATAAGAAGTTTTGAATAAGAAATGAATCTTATGATAACGACAAAATTTATAAGGAGAAACTAAAGTTATGGCATGATCAAAAGATTAACCAAAAGAACTTTGAATCAGGACAAGAAGTTTTGCTTTACAATTCAAGGTTGAAGTTATTCCCTGGGAAATTGAAGTCTCATTGGTTAGGGCCATTTACTGTGACTCAAGTTTACANATTGGAAGAAATTCATGGATCTTAATGTTGAACTCTTTGAATTACCATTGTAAGCCATTATTTACATATTAGAATGTCGGCATTATTTCGAGTTAGTTTGTGGGGTTGCCCGTAAGAAGCTGTCGGTCGCTGGAATCGAAATCCCTTTGCCCTCTTCAGAAGGACGTTGAAGTATGAAATCAAACTGACCCCATATTTTTCATAGTTTAAAATGAAGAAGGACGTTGAAGTATGAAATCAAATTGACCCCATATTTTTCATAGTTTAAAATGAAAGAGCTGCGTACCTCAAATCCTGTATCTATCCCGAAGGATAAACACAAAACTTGAGGATGAGGCTCCATCAAATAAACTAAGGAAAGTATGACGTCTGTTTGGTCTGTGAAACCTTTGTATTTGCCGACAAGTTCCCCTATTTAATATAAAAGATTAAATAGGGTTT
>JXCR01141408.1:8414-84331 GCA_002079205.1 Phalaenopsis hybrid cultivar
TGCATAAAAATAATTATATGAATTAAATTAAATTGTGAAAATCCATATTTTCTCCTCTGATGTCTTAACTGACCTATCAGTAGGGTTATATAAAAATTTTAAAGTCATTTGACTTGAATTTGGTAAATTATGAAAGTTTGGACCCTTAGGGGCAAAATTGTAATTTTGATATTTTGGCCTTAATGAACATTTATGCTTAATCAAAATGGGAAATGGGTAATTTTTTATATTAATTAACTAATTTGATGATTTTCAATCAAAAATGGGCTTAATTGGTAGGAACCTACTTCATTTTATCAAATTACAAGATAGAAGAATAATTCCTATAATTATCAAAATTTTGGAAATTTCATTAGCGTAAAATGACTTTTGAATTTAAGGGTATAATTTATAANACCATACTCTGGCTAAGATCAATACATGAGAGCCCAAAATGGGGATTTCATTGATCCATGGTTCATTTAGAATGGATATCTATCCAATTCTATTTGAAATACCTAACTTGGCTTTTGCCCCGATGCATCTCCAAATTACCTAACTACCATTGGGACCCAAATTTGGCCAAAATTCACAAATTTTGCCAAAATACCCAAAATTGATCTAAACACATTTCAAACACCTTTAATACATCCAAATTTGCCAAAATTGACAAAAATTTCCAAAAATGGCCAAATTACCAAGATACCCTCCATGACCCAAAAATCAAAAAAATTCCAAAAATTCCTAAAAAATCTCAATAAATCCAAAATATTCCTAATTTCATTTTGTCCAACTACACCAAAGTCCAATTTGGTCAAATTGACCATCTTTGATAAAACCCCCAAATTAGCCCCAATATTGGCTAACACCCCAAATCTCAACACGAATGCCTTATCTTAAATTGACATCCAATTTTTGTTGAAAATCCTTTATAAGGTCATTTTTGACCAAACACAAACCCCAAATTAGCCCCAATATTGGCTAACACCCCAAATTTCAACAATTGAATGCCTTAGACCTTCCCAAATTAGCCCCAATATTGGCTAACACCCCAAATCTCAACAATTGAATGCCCTAAACCTCTAAATTAGCCCCAAATTTGGCTAACACCCCAAATCTCAACAATTGAATGCCTTAGATCTCAAACAAAATTCCCAAGATTAGCCCCAATATTGGCTAACACCCCAAATCTCAACAATTGAATGCCTTAGACCTCAAATTCCATCCAATTTTTGTTGAAAACCCTTTATAAGGTCATTTTTGACCAAACACAATAATCAATTTGACCCTAGCCCAAGGCTAGCTCAAATTTGACCTAAGTTTAGCCCTACATGCTTAACTTAAGTCTAAACCCAAATCCATNTAGCTGGATCTCTTAGATTTATTATCGTTGTCACTATTGGTTGTTCATTGATGTTAAAATCATTTCATAATGCTTATGCTTTAATTTAAGAAATGACTACCAATAATTTTTAATGGCATTCTGAAAAGGTAAATCCTAAGAAAGAAGCCAATATTCATAAATCTGATGCATTTACTATGTTAGCAAATCAAGTTGCTACAATTTCAAGGAGGCTAGACAAATTTATAATGATTTTTTTTCAACCAATTTCTATGATTAAAGAAAATTCATTAGGATAAATGGTAGATTATCAAGCATCATTAGAAACTTTGAATGCCATAAATAACAAGAAGAATAACCCATATTCAAATAATTATAACCCAGGTTGGAAGAACTATCCCAACTTCAATTGGAATAATACTACGGGTAGTAATAACCAGCAATGCGGGAACAATCAAGTAAACCCATTAGGAAACTGGAATAACTAAGGGAATAATAATTATAGATCTACTTATCCTCCAAGTTTCAACAATAATCTACAATTTAAGGAGAAGATGTTGGCTATAAAAGAAGTGGTGTTACAAATGGGAAATCAGTACAAAGTCAAGGAGCTACAATTAGAAATATTGATAATCAACTTGGACAAATCACAAATTCATTAAGTAATAGATCTCAAAGAACACTTCCTAGTAATACTAAAACAAATCTGAAAGACCAGAATAAAGAGCGAGTAAAAGCCGTTCAACTTAGAAGCAGAAGAGAGTTGGAAGGTAGGGTTAAAAAAGAAACTGAAGTAGAGAGATAAGAAATTGAAGAATCAAGAGAGGACGCTCGGAAAGATTTTGAAAGACCTATTTCTGCGCTAAAAATTATTTAGAAAAATTACCACCTCCATTTCCTCAGGAACTTTGTCAACAGAATTTGGATAAGCAATTTTCAAAATTTATGGAAATTTTTAAGAAGCTTACAATAAATATTCCATTTGTTGAAGCCTTAGAACAAATGCCAAGCTATGTAAAGTTTATGAAGGATATATCAACAGGAAAAGGAGGTTTGAAGATAATGAGACTGTTGCACTTAGTGAGGAGTGTAGTGCTATAATTCAGAAAAAGCTTCCTGAAAAGATTACAGACTGTGGTAGTTTTACAATTCTATGTGTAATAGGAGACAGATTTTATGGGAAAGCCTTATGTGATTTCAGTTCAAGCATTAACCTTATGACATTATCAATATTTAAAACATTGGGATTAGGATAAATAACCCCTAATACTGTAACTCTGCAGTGTTGACCTCACTACTGGTTGAGGGTTAGTTTTTCCTCTTTAGTAGCCTAGGGTAGGACTTTCTTGTTGACTATTCTTAGAAAATAGGAAAAGGAACCCTCACCATTAGAAACTCCGCAACTTAAAGCTCTACATATTGGTCCTAACCTCTAGTACTTAGTAGGTGGGGTCATTATGGGGGAGCTCAAAGAGAATTCTCATAGGACTATTTGACCGTAGGGTTAACCCTGGGTGCTGGTCTGGGGCTAGGGAACTCACTTTCACTCACTACACTCATTCTCACTCATAATCCCTCATAACCCTAAATCCAGTGTTTGTTTACTTTGATCCCTTGATCTTTTGGGAGACTCATGTAGTTGGTCCCCTAACCCCATTGGCCCTAGGCTAGGGTTTAGCTAAGACCAGTACATAAAGGACCTAAATGGGGATTTCATTGGTCCATGGCTCATATAGGGTGGTTGGCATCCCAATTCTGCCAAAATATCCAACTTGGCCTTTTGCCCCAAAATCCCCCAAATTACCTAGATACCCTAGGAGCCTTAAATTTGGCCAAAATTCCCAAATCCACCCAAAATATCCAAATTTGTCCAAAAATCATTTCAAACCTGTTCAAAATACCCAAATTACCTAAGACTACCCACAAATTCTAAATTTAACCAAATAACTGAAAAATGACCAAAATTATAAAAGTACCCTTGACACCCCAAACTTTACCAAAACCTCCAAACCCCAAATGTCTCCAAAATAAATTTAGACCCCTCAATTGAACATAATTTGACCAATTTAATCATTTTGACCAAAGCCCCCAAATTGCCTTTAAAGGCCCAACTTCCTCAAATTTACCTTAAATGTCCATCAATTTGAGCTTAATTTCAATTTTAAACTCAAACCGACCTTTCATATGACCAATCTAAACCAAATCCAAGCTTAATTGGGCCATGATTTGAGCGTAATTTTGATCTAAGTCAAAACCCCAACTTTGGTCCTATGACTTGGTTCCACCAAATTGAATCCCACAGCCTACTCAATTTCTCCCAATTTGAATCCTAACCTCTTCATAACAATCCTACACACAAAAATTGACCTTTAATTGCCCTTGGTGAAGCCTCAATTGCATTCAATTTTAACCCAAGTCCAAAAATTCCCAAATTTGCACCAAATTGACCATACATCCAAATTCCACCAAATCGATTGCCCTAATCCCAAAATTGACACCCAATTTTTGTTGAAAACTCTTCATGATGTTTCTATAGGCCATTATTAATAATCAATTTAGACTTTACCCAACATTAGCCCAACCTAGAACTAAGTTTAGCCCAACATGCCCAAATTAACCAAAATCCAAAAATCCTTCAAATTGAACCCCCAATTAGACTCAAAATCATTTCAATCCTTCACCAAAAATATTCATTACAATCATATACACAATGTAGATCAATAAAATGGGCTCAAAGTCATGGCTAGCCTAACCCAAACCCAACTTTTGGCCATTTAGACCCACATTGAACCCATGCACCAAAATTGACCTAACCATGTCAAATTGACCAAGGCAAGACATCTACAGCCAATTTATGGACCCTAGTGACCAAACTAGACTCACTTAATCTACCCTAGATGAGCCATGGACCAAAGGTCCGCTAAATAAAGGGATTTGTTTCCTAAATTGCTTAATCCAAAGAGATCTTTCCCAAAACTCATCACCATCCCAAATTAATGGTTGTGACAAATTCCTTTGGCTCACTTGACCTCCTAGCCACCTCCCCTGACATGGCCAGCCACCCTAGTCACCGGAGGAGCCAAAATTGAGAGCCCTAAGCCAAATTTTAAACCCAATTTCACCCATCCAATGTGTCTAGCTTTGATTGGTGTTTAACATCTTGAAGTCCTCCACCTAGGCTGCACATTGCACCCAAATGGATGACATGCCAGCCACCCAAGCTATTTTATTTAAACCTCACCCCCATAGGCAAGAAAAAAAGTACTGAAATTTTCTCATGGAGACCCTTCCAAATTGCTCCCATAGCCTCTTTGAGACCTTTTCAGTGCAGCCCAACCACCTCCTTGCCCTCATTTCCCTTGTCAGAGCTCAAATTTTGAGCTCAAATCCTTGCACAGGATATTCTCCACCATGCCTCCACAGTATACCAAATCTTAATTAAACTCACCTACACCTTCAACATAGTGAAAGAAGAAGAAGCACCATTGAAGCCCCCTCACGGAGAGCCTCCACACTAGACTTTAATCAACACCCAAATTCAGCCTTGATCGAATTTGGGTCTAGACCTTTCACTACGACCAAAGGCTCAATCTTTATCCTCCTTAGACCTCCACGAACGTGCCAAGCACCTCTGAGTGAAGCTTCCCTTCTCAGAGCAAAGGTTATGAACTTCCCCTCTTTCCGAGCCAATTTTGATTCTCCATGTGATTAGGGTTAGTTTAATGGCATGTTTACCGTATGAATGTGTTTTTCTCACTTAGACGAGTGTATAGGATCAAACCCGAGATCATTTGGTTAAAAAATTAGGGAGATCTTATGGTTTTAGAGTTAACAGTCACGGGTTTTGGCTATCGGGGATGATGATGCGGAGCCGTTAGAAGGTGCGTATATCGGACGGACGGCTAGGATTGCATTGGACGGGAGCTTCATACATAAAGCGCGGGCCGAGTCAGCAGCTATGTGGATGGCGACGTCCAATAATTACGCACCACGTAGAGCTTCAGAGCCACCGTAGGTTGACGCGGTGCCGCGTGTTTAAGTAGAAAAATAAGATTATTTTTTATTTAATTAAATCAGCTACCTTCAAAAATCTATATCTTGGTGTAGAAAAATCACAAAAAGAAAAGAAAAAAACCATAGTACTCAGTGAACAGAGGAGAACAATGTGGAAATGGTTAGAATATTATTTGATGTATACTTTATTTTTAATTAATTAAATACTATTTTGAGTATTTTAACTCTCCATGCATGTAGACAATTCATCATGGCTTGATATTTTGGCATGTTGTTGCCTCTATCATGGGAGATATCCCCTAGTTTTTCCAAAGTTAGAGAAGACTCCTACATAGAGATCCATATTTTTCAAATTTATGTCTAATATTTTCATAGATTAATTATAATAATTAGAATTTTACTTAAAAAATCAAGAAAATTTTGATAGGTTCATTGTGACTAGAGAACCCTAAGAAAAATTTTTCATGAGCCAAATCATTAAGAACTCACCTAATTTTCATAAAACCCTAAGATACAAAGAAAATTAGTTTTAAAAAAATAAGCATCTAAATGAATTGGTTTTAACTCCAAACTATAATTTAAAGTTCAAAGGTCTCCCCATAAAAATTTCAAGACATTTGGAGTTCATTTGACAAGCTAATCTGATTTTCTAAGTTAAATGGTATTTTTGACTCTAAAATGATTTTAATAATTAAAATATAACTAAAAAAATATAAAAATTGTTTTGGGAGTTATTTACAATTAGAGGGATTTTATAAAAAGAAAATTATAATTAAAATAAAATTTTCATTTTTTAAGCATATTTTGAGTATTTAAATAATAAAAAATTAACAAAAATCATAAAATTAATAAAATTCATGGAAATGTTCCAAATTGTTTCTTAAGCACTTAGGAGCAAATTAAATACTTTCCTAATTTTCTAAGTGAATACATTGAATTTTAAACCTTAAAAATTATTTTCAAAGGCTAAAAAGTATTTTTCTTAATTTTTTCATTTAAATAATACTAATAATTTAAAGAAAAATTATAAAAATGTAAAATTTGTTTTTTAGGTTCTTTGACCTCAGAGAGATTTAATAAAAATGAAAAAAACTTGATTTTCCAAATTTGAAATATTTTATAATTAATTAATACACTAGAAATTAAAGTAATTCTAATAATTCAAATAAAATTCAAAAAATCATGAAATTTTGTCCAAGTGGTTCTTTGGTCTAGGTCTACCTCCAATAAAAATTTCATGTGATTAGGCTTTACCTTGGTCAAGTTATTAAATTTTCTTTCAAAAATCCTATTTTTTGCATGTAAATAATCATGTAAATTAAATTAAATTTTGCAAAATCACATTTTTTACCTCTGATGTCTTAATTGACTCATGAGTGAGGTGGAATAAAAATTTCAAAGTCATTTGAATTAAATTTGATTAATTATGAAGTGATAGAGCCTTAGGGACAAAAGTGTAATTTATGTAAATTTAGCCCTAATTAACATTTAGGCTCAATTCAAGAGGGTAAGATGGGCAAAATTTGATCTTAGTTAACAAGTTCAGATGATTGAAATATAATGAATTAATTGGTAGAAACCAATTTCACTTTTCTTAATTTAAGGATAAATTTTCAATTTCCTAAGTCATTAGAATTTGGAGATCTATTAAATTAAATGATCCTAGACTTAGGGGTATGATTTTTGATGTTAATAACTCACTAATTCAATACCCCTATCTTGTGTTCAAATGACATTCAAATGTTTTGATGATGAATCACTATCACTTAAAATTCAATTTCTTTAAAAAATTACTAATGTATCCACCAAGGTCCTAAGGGCTTAGTAGTGACATATGCTAAATCAAATTTGGTTAAATGAGGATTAGAAAAGTGAATGTAACTAGAAACTGAACACCTTTAAGAAACTACAAGCCTAAGTTAAAGTTGAAATTGGGCAGCACGACCATCTTCAACAGCAACAGGAGCTACAACAACATATCCTTCCTTAGAATTAAACAACAAAGCTGTAGGATTTCGAGGTTGTCTGTCTAGTGCAACATAAATCCTCAACTCATCATTAGGCCTTTGTGTAGCTTTGCTATACAATATAAGCCCTAACTCGTCTTAGGTTTTGGAGATTTTCGTCCGTCATGACCTAAACCCTCACATCTTCCATGCTATTTTTGTGATTGCTTCACACAAATGTAAGCCCTAAACAAATAAAATTGGTAGGATGAAACACCTAAATAATTTCTCCTCAAAACTAAAGCCATATAATAGGATAGACTGGGAAGTCACCGAGATTCTTCTCCGGATATATGAAATCTCATAGTTCTACCTTCTTTGGATTCTACAATAAAATGTTCCAAATTTGAGTTATTCCCATTTCATACCTCTTTGTCCGATTTCGTTGAAAAGACCTATCCTTTTGAACTCCTTGAAAATAATATTTCGTGATTTTTATCGAAAATTTTCTTAGGTCACTTTGGTTATCTAAGATGTAATTAACTATAGGGGCTTGCCCTTATAGGAAGTTTGTCTGAACCCAACTTAAAATAAACCTTATTTAATTCTTCATATTAAATAATGGAAATTAATGGCAAATAAATGGTTTTCCAGACCAAATGGATGTCATATATTTTTTAGTTTATTTGATCGAACCTCATCCTCAAGTCTAATGCTTATCCTTCGGGATAGATACAGGGTTTGAGGTATAGTGCTCTTTCATTTTACTATGAAAAATATTGGTTCAGTTTGATTTCATATTTTTCTAATATATATACATACATATATATATATATATATATANCCGACAGCTTTCAACAGGCAACTCCTCCAACCAAAAAAGTGTCGACAGCTTCTGGCGACTTCACTGGGGACTGACTTTTCTCTCCATTTAAATCAGGGAATCTTATCGTCATACATAGGTAATGTGTTCATGTCCCTCATGGACCAAATTACCCTTCTTCTGTTGACATGCTCCATCCATTTTTTCTTGGGTAAGTACGGTCAACTCCTTTAAGGACCGTTTGTTCAATAACCTTTGAACAGAGAGCTTCAGGAGGCCATTAAGGACTATTTTTAATCTTCATGTGGGGTCGGACCCCCAATAGGTGTGTTGGTGGACTAGTTCCACCTGGGCATTGTGTGTTGATAATTTTGTCCCGCACTGCGTCCTAAATACTTCACGTCTCCTTTTCAAGTTTGATTTGCTGATTTGTAAATGAAATCGAATTGTGTCGTAATGCACGCACTTTAAAATTTCCTTATATTAATCAAATTTTTCTACATTTAAACTACTTCTACTAAAATTTTAAAATCCCCAAAACTAAATAAAAAACTTACCCGATCTACAGATTGACCTCTATTAATTTTTAGTGCTCGCAGTAAGATTACGAAGGTTTGGCCAAATAGCTAATCCCATAGCTTTTTCTTTTAAAGCTGCTGCAATGGCGTGCCCAACACTAACTTTTTCCTACAACCTGCCGATGAGCCGCAATGCCCGTAATTTCATTACTACCATAAAGTTTGGAGCCGGATTTGAAGATCTCGAGGTCATCCTCAGGAAAGCTTCGTTCGTCATGATAAAAATTGTCGCTCCAAAAGTCTAGGAGACGTCTGCTCAAGTCAAGTTGAACTGCCTTTTGGACTTTTCTTCTTACAAGAAAATCAAGGCCACTACCATCACGACACCTACCAAGCCTGTTGTTCCTGCTGCTGTTAAGAGAAAAGAAGTTATGATGTTTGAAGACCAGACTGATGGGTTGGTCGTCCCACCTTTAGTGTTTGAAATGGGATCAAGTTCGAGAACTGCCTCGTTAAATCGAGCCCAAAGGAGAAATCGCAACAGGAAGGTTCAGAGGGCTATTAAAGCCCAGATTCCTAAATAGGTACATGTTGTTGATGAAGATCCTCACTAGAATGAGTCAGGATTACGAAAGATTTATCCACTTCTGCGAGGAAGTAGATTCTACCCTTTAATGGATACTAATGAGTAAAAGAGTATCCAGAAGATCACTGCTACTTTACCATCATTTCATGGACATAGTGTGGAGAGGAATAAGCCTGCTCCGATCACTCGAGTCAATTCAGTTTTTCAGAGGCTAGCCGCTAAGGAAAGTTGTTCAGTTAGTGAACTACTTAAATGAGTGGGACATGCAGTATCCCTTCACATGAAGAAATAAATCTTAAAGGACGTCCGATCTACATGACGCTCCCAGAAGTCAACTGAAACTTCACCTGCTCGCATTCCTATCTGGTTCCGTTTGGGAAGTAGAGTTGATACCGCTATTGTCACCACCGATTCTACAATTACTAGGACCGCAGGTCGTCGACCAGTTAAGTCGCATTTGGATCCAAGAATTCTACCAATCACCCACTACAAAAATGTTCCTAAATTCCCAAGGGAAAAGATGAAGAAGTTACCCAGTACCATATCTGGTTTGCACCCTGGGGAGCATACTTCTCTTTAACATACCGATGTTCCTACCGAGACACTCCGTCTCAAGACATCACTGTCAAGGAAAGGGTTTGGATAACCAAGGTTGTCGTACCAATACAGTCTAATAAGCTTGTAGGGCAAGATCACAAAATGTAGTCAGTGTCCAAAATATCTGATATCATCGCAGCAATTGCCGGTGAGATGGAAGAACAATGGAAGAGGTCCAACAGGGTCCTCCAGATTTTCAGACAATCCAAGAATCAATAATTGAGGAAAAGTTCAAAAAGCTCAGGGTCCAGATTTCTGAGTTGGCTCGGGAACATGGAGTTTCCATGGATGATGATGAAGATTTTGACTTCAACGATTACCTTGAAGAAGATTTCATGGATGTTCATGTCATTGAAACATGAGCAGCTACATCTGCGCCCGAGGCTCAACCTCTCATCGAAGAGAATGCCATAGATGAGTTGCGTAGAGCTATCCTCCTATGGAATGAGCAAGTGAGCTAACTGTAGAAAAGGATAGAAGAGATGGCCACTGCCATGAACGCCATGGCCACAGTTCAAGGACAATATCAAGTACCACAGTTAGCCTCTCCAGAGGTCAACCAACCAGAGATTATACATATCACAAATGAAAGAAAGAAAGTTTCTTCAGCAAACATAAATGAGCAACCAACAAAGGATTCTCCATCAAACATCATATCAAAGAAGGAATTTAAGAAAATGGTCGAGCAAGTTTGGGAGGCCTTAACCCAATCTAAGGGTGGTACGTTGGTTTTAAAAGGTAGACCTTACCTGGAAGAATTTGATGTCGTACCCTTCCATAAAGGTTTTTTGTCCCCGAACTTTAAGATCTTTGATGGGACTGGAAATCCCAGACAGCACATAGCACATTTTCGAGCCAGTTGTGGAGCCTTACTCTTCCAACAATTTGTCAGCAACCTGTCAAGAATTGTTTTCGATTGGTATGCCGATTTGCCCAACAAATCGGTTAAAATATTCGCCAAGCTGGAATATTTATTTGTGAAAAGATTTGTCGGAGTGCAACATCATGTGTCTATTGAAGATCTCATGATGTAAAAGCAAAAGCTCAATGAGACTTTAGTGGATTACATTTTAAGGTGGAGAAACCTTAGCATGAAATGTGAACCTCAGCTTCAGGAACATCACGCGATTGAGATCTTACTCAAAAGCATCCATGGGCAAGTAGCTTTCATTTTTTAGGGACTTACCATTAAATCCTTCGAGAAGCTATTCAGTAAAGCCAGAAGTCTCCAAGAAAAAAAATTAAACATATGGATTCTCATGAGAAATTCAAGGCAACCAGATATTTGAAAAGAAGTCCGGGACAGTGGCACCTGTCAATAAAGGAAAAAACCAATGAAGATACATGCAAAATATCCTTGGAAATTATCATCACAGCACACTCAACAACAAACACAACAGTATGGCCAGTCTAGCCAACAAACATCTCAGGGAGGATCATACCGACCAGAGAATAAGAAAATAACCATTGTAGAACGTAGGAAAGTGGTATATTTTTTCAAAGACGAAGACGTACCCAAAATGTTCATAAGTCTAATGAAGAGGCCTAAATTCAGATTACCAGATCCAAAGAAACCCAAAGAGGTCGACAAGAAAGAACAACCAAATTATTGCCCGTATCAAAGATTACTAGGGCACACTATGGAAGATTGTTTCATCTTCAAGGATTGGCTCGAGAGAAACCTTAAAGAAGGGAATATAACAATCCCAAAAAAAATATTTAAAATAATTTGAAAAAGGTTCCATAAATATGATTTCGGCTAAGCCAATCTCTCAGATTGACCCGTATACTGGAAAAAAATGGATGGAGTACAGTCTGGAGCAAATCGTCCAATTAAATATTGAACCAAATTCAGAGCGCTTCAAAACAAGCCTTGATTAAGCATCTTCAGCCTGCCAAGCCCGAGATGAAAATTTCACCAGGAGATCTGACATCATCAAAGACAAAGAAGAAGAAGAAGAAGAACACCACCACAAAGACTGATAACATGGGGGGTATGATAGGGGCTGTTTCTACTAGATTGGTTGTCTCATATTTGGAGAAGAAAATCTCAAACCCGAGACTTTGTATGATTATTTTTTTACCCTCCGGGGTCTTATGAATATAATGATTGTGATTTCAGCTACGTTTTAACTATTTATGGTGATAACGTAACTGATTTTGACCAATCTAGATTTGATCTCGATTCTCAAAATGATCCTTAAATTGTAGTTGAGTCCGATGAACTTGCTAACAAGACCGAAGGAGACATCGACAATACTGCTTAAGACAGCGTCAGAAGTAAGGAACCAATCCTCGAGCGCCACGGTGCACTGCTTGCCATCAAATTAGATCTTTCTGGTAAAGAAGAAACACTAGAAGATTCGACAATGATATCTCATAAAGGAAATTACATAAGTGAACTTAAGGAGTGGGAGAGCATTACCCCCGAGAGCAGCTCCGATAGATAAAGAAAACCAAATAGTCACTCGAGAAGAGCTACCTCTAGATTAAGCATCTACGACGTTCTGATCCTGTCAAAGGATATGAGAGAGTCTATGGTTACAACCTTGCTAGACCCAGAGATTTGTTTAGCCTAGTTGGCCAACACATCCTCATATGAAGTTTGCTCGTTGAAAGAACAGTCTGGTTTAACCTTTACAGATGAAGATTTTCTGCTCAGTACTGCCGACCACATTCGTTCACTCTGTAACTTTGTTAACATTAGTAGATTTGTGTTTTCCAGAGTTTTAGTAGTTCATGGAGCATCACTAAACTTGATGAGTCTACGAACTTTGGTTTATTTAGACATTGTAGCCCGAGAGCTTACGACCAATAAAATGATGTTAAGAGGATTCAACCAAAAGGGAGAGAGAGCCCTTGAATCGATAACATTACTTACGAAGATTGGAGAACTAGTGACAACCGCTAAGTTTCATATCATCGACGCCGATACCTCTTTCAATGCTCTACTTGGCCGAACATGGATTCACGAACACAATATGGTTCCATCATCTCTACATCAGTGCATCAAGTATTATAAAGAAGAACAAGAACATTGCATTAAGGGAGATCTACAACCATTTTCAGTGCATGAAGTTGGTATTCATGAAGTTGTTGCCTATTACGTGCTTCCAAAGAAAACTGTCTTCTCTCGTGAAACTCTGATAAACAAAAGTGAAGATACAGAAGACTCATAAAGAGGAAGCCATTCAACTCCGCTTCAACAATCTTTTGCCACTCTTTTGCAACAAATTGGTGGGGGTTCTTTTAGTCCGTGCACCCGAGGTCGAGGCCGGGGACGTGGACGAGGAAGAACCAATTTAATTATTGAATGTACTAGGCTAACCATCAACATTGGTAATGAAGATAGTTTTGAAGATGAAATAATGATGATAAAATAGAAGAAACATAAGTACGAGATATCCTTAGAAGATACAGAGCAGAACAAATATGAGACAATGTATGATCGGATAAACCACTATGTGAACACCATGACCCTTACTCGATTCTCCCTCAAAAGGTCGAGTGTTTAGAGGTCAAGGAAGTCCGTAGAGCTGGTTCAAAGCCGATCAAGTTTTATCGTGCTTCTACCTCTACTAATATTGAAAATCATGTTAATTTGGATGATGATCCTAATGAATTAATGAAATTGCCTTTTGCTTATTTTTCCTCTTGAGCACAAAAGTTAATTCAACAGAGACATTTGCCAAAACAAATGTCAAAAGATAAATTACAAAATTTTGAAAAATTATGGGATATTAAAAGTCAAACTCCCAACTCGAAAGAGGGTCTTCGATTTGGTACACTGAGACGAGTCGATGATTCAGACTTTTGCATGATTGTTACTTGTGAATCATAAGAGGAATTCCTTGATATGGAGGATGACTCTACTGATCAACTGATAGAAGATGCTCCTCCAGAATTTGAGGAGGAAATTAAATCAACTATTGATGAATTGAAGAAAATTAACCTCGGGACTGAAGAACGACCCTGAGCTACATTTATAAGTTCTCTACTCAATGATGAAGAATCTTTATAATTGATCAAACCGTTGAAAGAGTTTAAAGATTTCTTCACATGGAGTTATGATGAAACGCCAGGACTATCACCAGAGGTTGCAATTCATAAACTTGTGGTGGACAAAGATATGACCCCAGTAAAACAAGCTCCTAGAAGAATGCGCCTCAAATTGAAATAGCAGGTCATAGCGGAAGTGATGAAGTTAATAGATGTTAACTTTGTAAAAGAAGAGCAATACCCCACATGGTTAGCTAACATTGTGCTAGTTAAGAAGAAAAATGAACAAATCCGTGTTTGTGTGAACTTCAGAGATTTAAATAAAGCATGTCCAAAAGACGAATTCCCATTACTGATACAAAAAATGATGGTGGACATCGCTTCGACACATGAGATTTTCTCCTTATGGACGGATCGTCGGAGTACAACCAAATCAAGATGGCTCCCAAGGATGCAGCACTTACAGCATTCAGAACACCTATCGGGATTTTTTGCTATACAGTGATGCCATTTGGGTTGAAGAATGCTGGAGCGACATATCAACATGCAATGACGAAGATTTTTAATGATCTCATTCACAATCAAGTGGAATGCTATGTGGATGATTTGGTCATCAAGAGAAAGCTAAAAATAGATCATTTGTACAATTTGAGGATCGTGTTCGAATGGTTACGATGAAATGACCTTAAAATGAATCCCTTAAAGTGTGCCTTTGGCATTACCTCTGGGAAGTTTCTAGGATTCGTTGTCTGTCATCGGAGAATCGAGATCAACCCTGATAAGATATTTCTATCTATGGAGAATCTCAGCTCGTCATCCAACAGGTCCCCGGACAATAAAAGATTTTAAAGCCAAGACTAGCAGAATACCACCAGTACACCATGAAGTTGCTGGAACAGATCCCTAACGTGACTTTCTGCCAGATTCCTCAAGGAGATAATGTCCATGCTGACGATTTGGCAAAAAATGCAAAAGAATTGGTATGTCCCCAAGAGGATTCCATTGATACCACAGTACAAGGAAGACAAGTCTTGTCTCAAATCGACCTCGACAATCTACACGAGCTTGGAAAAGAAAAAGAAATGATGAGTACGGTTGCAGAAATCAATGAAGATTGGCATAAGACATTGATAGAGTATTTGGAAACTGGAAAGTTACCAGAGGACAAGTCTAAAGCACATCACATTACAAAAAGGTCTATGTCTTACGCTCTAGTGGGTGACGTCCTCTACAGAAGATCATTCCACCAGGTGTGGCTACAATGTTTAAGCAAAATTGAAAAACAAAATATTGTTAGAGAAACACATGTCAGATTGTGTGGCGCTCACTAGTCGGGGCCAAAGATGAAAATGAAGATCAAGAGACTCGGATATTATTGGACAACAATAATGTCCAACTGCATGGATACAACCTGAAGATGTCACTAGTGTCAAGTGCATGAGGTGGTCTTGCACCAACCTCCAAATTTGCTACACCCAACCGTCGCCTCGTGGCCGTTTGAGTGTTGGGGTACAGACATAATAGGTTCAATAGACCCTCCGTCTTCCAGAGGACACAAATTCATACTCACCGCTACAAATTACTTCTCTAAATGGACAGAGGGAGTACCGTTACGAGAGGTTACGATACAACACATCCTTCAATTCTTCAAAAGCTAAATTACCTACTGTCTCGGAGTACCGCGAAGAATAATTTCTAATAATGAGACAACCTTTAAAAGTACCAGAATCAACAATTTTGTCAAACGACACGGGATAGATTGGAGATATTCTACAATTAACTGTCCTAGGGCAAATGGCCTGGTTGAGGCATTCAACAAGACGTCGGTACAAATTTTAAAGAAAATACTGGATGAAAACAAAAGAGATTGGGGCCTACCAGACGACGTTCAGGACTCCCACTCAATGCATACCCTATATGCTTGTGTACGGGTCTGAAGCCTTACTATCGTTAGAAGTTCAGACGCCATCTCTCAGAGTCGCTGTTGCTAACCAGCTTACAACAGAAGAAAGTGTAAAAGTCAGACTTGAAGAACTAGAGAGCTTTGAGGAAAAACGACTAGAAGCACAACAACATTTGGAGCTTTACCAAGCGAAGATGGTATAAGATCTTAAAAAATTGGTCCTCCCAAAGATTCAAAGTTGGTGACCTTGTCCTCGTGCTCAAAAGACCCATTCTTGCACACCGCAGGATAGGTGAAAAATTCGAGCCAACTTGGGAGGGACCATTTATCGTATAAAAGGTCTACGCAGAAGGAGTCTACTAGCTCGTAGATTTTCGTGGTGAGAGACCCAAGCTGCCAATCAACGGATGATACTTGAAGACATACTACGCAACCTGACATTGCTTGACATCGCTTGATTTAAAATTTTGAAATTTTGATTGTTCTGGAGTTATCTATTTGGCCAAACGTCTGTGACCGGGTACAAAAATTTTGTAATAAAAATAACCTCCATTTAATAAATTTTTTTTTAAATTACACATTTCAATTTACTCCTTTGTACTTTGCTAAGTTTTAGCTCACTGATATTTTTCCTGTCATCTACAGAAAAATGTCAGGCCAGAGGCTGATCTTTGCTTTTAAATTATGCTGAAACCTTGAACTCAACGAGGAAGGGGGACTGCAGGGCGGCACCATAGACTTTGACATGGACTTCAGTGAAGTGGACATGGACAATGAGGGTCCTCTAATGAACGTGGTTACCCGTCAAGAAAAAGAAGGGCTACCTTTGCTGCTAAGGTTTGACACCAGAAACAGTTCCTCACTGAAGGGGAAAAATGTGATAGTACAACAAGACCCGATGGAGGGGACTAGTCGCCTACCGTCTATGATAGCTGCACCAATTGGGGGCCTAGTCGCTGCCAATGATAAAAGACTGCCAGATGCACCACTATGGAGAACTCTGCGCAGGAATGTTAATCGTTGAAAGCATAGGGCTTTCTTACACGAAGAGAGAAGACGCCAGAAGGAGGCGAAAAATTTGTTCACCCCTATTTCTGAGGGGAACATATATCATCCAGGCATGAGAGAGACTTCTTCTAGTTTGCTTGCTATAGATGATGAATCTGGATTTGTTACAGAGCTAGAGATACCACCAGTTTCAGATGTTCTTTGTATGAGTTGCCCGACATGCAATGCTGATATACCTGCACGTACATCAGCTACAAGAGCATTTGTGGAGTGCCCGGACTGCAATGTCCTCTACTTGGAGCACTACAGTACTTTAGAGGAGTATGTGTCCTATGATGATGGATTTCAGACCACAAATTACCCATTGAGTGCAGAACCATATGTCTCGTTGGGTACAAAGCCATATATCCTGTCGGACGCAGAGTCATACATTCCACTGCAGGCAGAGACAACACTAGCCTGGATTCCCGTCGATGTGGAATTAAGGGAAAATCCTCAACAACTGCCGATCATCAGTACGATAGAATACTATAAAATGAGTAAAGTAAATAAAAGGGATTTTGAATTCTATGAGAAGTTCAAGAAGGTTCATTAATATACTAGAAGGCTTGGAGTTATATACCACGTTCTTCTTTGAAAGTGATAAAAAAAAATATTATTAACTGCATCTTTGATCTGAGAGATAGAGGTTAAGCAGGCCTCCTGATGGAAAGAACCTATTCCAAGCCACAAAAATGGATGCGTGGAAAGGGCAAGGTCACCATACAATGTGGCTGCTGTTATAGCTTCACTAACGATAGACAAAGAAATCCTCCTGGGATTCTGAGACATAAATAGGTGGATCTGCTACCCCCAATGATAAAGAGGATGAATAAGAGAATGGTTCAATGGAGCATACTGCCAGCTGACTGTATTCCCAACAGCTGCATTATCAACATATATGATGAAGGCGATTGCATACCCCCGCACATTGATCATCATGATTTTATGAGACCTTTTTGCACAGTCTCTTTCATGATCAAGAGCAACATGTTGTTTGAAAAAGAAATTGATATCATTGGCCTGGGTGAGTTCAGAGGAGCCCTGGAGATTTCGCTACCACTGGGTTTAGTGCTGGTTCTTAAAGGAAACGGAGCAAACGTCGTTAAACACTGCATTCCAGGGGTGCGACACCATAAGTTGTCTGTAACCTTCAAGAGGATCGATGATAACAAAATTCCATATGGATTCCAACTAGACCCAGAGTTGGAAGAGTTACTGCCTTACGAGCTATGAGAGGGTTGCACCTCTAAGCACATGGAAAGGGAAGTCTTGTCCTGGAGCATGACTTAATAGGTTGACTCGATCAGGAGCTTGCCCCACCAGAGACAGACACTCAAAGAATTGCTTTTCACTGCATCTGGTCACAACATATATGATATATTGTAGACATGCTCAGCTTATGATATGTACTTAGTATAGGATATTTTTGGATATACTTTGATCCAGTTAACATAATTGTACTTTTTGAAGCTTTGGCCTTCACTCAATCTGTAACACTTATTAGAGCAGATTAATTAAATCTCTTTTAGGATTTTGTCTATTTGTTTGATTTCCTTTTTTCTATGATAGATAAAAGCCACAGAACCATACTTTGGTTCATACTACAATGAACAAAGAACAAAACAACCAAAAAAATTTTGATGATAATAAAATTCAATAATATAAAAAAAAAACTCTCTTTTGAAAAAAATCATCAGCCAACTAAAATTAAATTTTAAAAAAGTATTTTGATAATTAAATGTGATAAAAATAACAAGGAAAGAAATTAAATCTGTTGAGTTGATTCTCTCAATTTCGAGGTCTCTTACTCTTTGCTCGTGCAGCACGACTATCCTTGCCTGCACTAATTCTCTTCATATCCTTACGAAATTCAACATTCTGCATAAAACCTTCAAAATTTTACACATCTTCCTCACCAATGTCAATCTTTTTGCATGACACACATTTATGAATTCAACAACATAAACTCTTTGCACTACATTCCTGCCCTCGAGGCCAATACCGAAACATTATTTTCCTTTTCACAACCTTCTGAGATTGGTATAAGACCCCCTCCATGGCATCCAATTCTCTACCTATATCTTTGAGATTAGTGTAAGGCCCCCTCCATGGAATCCAATTCTCTACCTATATCTTTGAGATAGGAGTAAGACTCCCCATTGTGGAACATTACTTCCTATTCTCAGCCTTTTGAGATTGGTATAAGTCCCCCTCCATGGAATCCAATTCTCTACCTATATCTTTCAGATAGGAGTAAGAATTTCCTTTGTGGAAAATCACATCCTATTCTCAACCTTTTGAGATTTGTATAAGACCTTCTTCATGACATACAATTCTCTACCAATATCTTTAAGACTCCCCTATATGGAACATCACATCCTATTCTCAAACTCTTCGAGATTGGTGTAAGGCGCCCTCCATGGCATCCAATTCCCTACCTACATTCTCGAGATTGGTGTGAGACCCCCCTCCACGGTGTCCAATTCTCTATTCTCAACATTTTTAGATTGGTGTAAGGCCCCCTCCATGGAATCCAATTCTCTACCCAATTCTTCGAGATTGGTGTAAGGCCCCCTCCATGGCATCCAATTATCTACCAACATCCTTGAGATTGGTGTGAGACCCCCTCCATGGTGTCCAATTCTCTATTCTCAACATTTTGAGATTGGTGTAAGGCCCCCTCCATGACATCCAATTCTCTACCTACATCCTTGAGATTGGTGTGAGACCCCCTCCACGACGTCCAACTCTCTATTCTCAACTTTCTGAGATTGGTGTAAGCCCCCCCATGGCATCCAATTCTCTACCTACATCCTCGAGATTGGTGTGAGACCCCCATCCACGACGTCCAGTCTCTATTCTCAACTTTCTGAGATTGGTTTAAGGCCCCCTCCATGGAATCCAATTCTCTACCAACTCTTCAAGATTGGTGTAAGGCCCCCTCCATGGCATCCAATTCTCTATCAACATCCTCGATATTGGTGTGAGACCTCGTCCACGACCTCCATTTATCTATTCTCAACTTTTTGAGATTGGTGTAAGGCCCCCTCCATGGCATCCAATTCTCTACCTACATCCTTGAGATTGGTGTGAGACCCCCACCACGGCGTCAAATTCTCTATTCTTAACTTTTGAGATTGGTGTAAGCCCCCTCCTTGGCATCCAATTCTCTACCTACATCCTCGAGATTGGTGTGAGACCCCCCTTCATGGCATCTAATTCTCTATTCTCAACTTTTTGAGATTTGTGTAAGGCCTTATGCATGACATCCAATTCTCTACCCAAATCTTTGAGATTGGTGTAAGGCCCCCTCCATGGCATCCAATTCTCTACCAACATGCTCAAGATTGGTGTGAGATCCCCTCCATGGTGTCTAATTCTCTATTCTCAACTTGTTGAGATTGGTGTAAGGCCCCCTCCATGGCATCCAATTCTCTACCTACAACCTCGAGATTGGTGTGAGACCCCCTCCACAGCGTCTAATTATTTATTCTCAACTTTTTGAGATTGGTGTAAGGCCCCCCTCCATGGCATCCAATTCTCTACCTACATCCTCGAGATTGGTGTGAGACCCCCCTCCTTGGCGTCCAATTCTCTATTCTTAACTTTTTGAGATTGGTGTAAGGCCCCCCTCCCTGGCATCCAATTCTCTACCTACATCTTCAAGATTGGCGTATGGTCCCCATGGCATCCAATTCTCTGGCTACATCCTTGAGATTCGTGTGAGACCACTCCACGATGTCTAATTCACTATTCTCAACCTTTTGAGATCGGTATAAGATCCCCTCCATCCCATCCTCTATAAAAACCTAAAATCTGATAACTTAACATCCACTCTCCAATACACAGCGAGAGTTCCTAATCCTCCATTTTGATCAGATATTCACTTGCTAATTCTCCAATGGAATCAAATAACACACCCAATTCTATACTTCCTTCTAGGTCTGTTGACTTAGGAGTTTGTATTAGTTTTGTTGATCTCATCGGTCAATGCCAATATGTGCGGTGTGCTCGCCCAGCACACCACACCTTTTGGGGCCCGTTTGTTGACCACATTTTTGGTTGAGGTTTAGTTTTTCCTCTTTAGTAGCCTAGGGTCTAGCCCTAGGACTTTCTTGTTGACTATTCTTAGAAAACTTGAAAAGGAACCCTCAACATTAGAAATTCTACCCTCTTCTTTACTTAACTTGAAGCTCTACATATTGGTTCTAACCTCTAGCACTTAGTAGGTGGGGTCATTATGAGGAAGCTCAAGGAGAGTTCCTATAAAACTAATTGACCATAGGGTTAACCCTAGGTTCTAGTCTGGGGCTAGGGCACTCACTCTCACTCACTACACTCACTCTCACTCACAATCCCTCACAACCCTAAACCCAGCCTTTGTTGACTTTGATCCCTTGATCTGTTGGGAGACTCATGTAGACCCCTAAATCCACTAGCCCTAGGCTAAGGTTTAGCTAAGACCAATACATAGAGGACCCAAATGGAGATTCCATCGGTCCATGGCTCATATAGGGTGGTTGGCACGACAATTCAACCAATAATATCCAACATGGCCTTTTGCCCCAAAATCCCCAAAATTACTTAGATACCTTTGGAGCCCTAAAGTTGGCAAAAATTCCCAAATCCCCCAAAAATACACAAATTTGTCCAAAAATAATTTTAAACCCTTTAAAAATACCCAAATTACCTAAACTACCACAAAATTCCAAATTTACCAAAATACCCCCAAAAAGGCCAAAATTACAAAAAAACCCTTGGCACCCCAAACTTTCCCAAAACCTCCAAAATCACTCCAAATGTCTCCAAAACCAGTTTGGACCCTTCAATTGAACTAAAGTTTGCCAATTTGACCATTTTGACCAAAACTCCCAAATTGCCTTTAAAGGTCCAACTTCCCCAAATTGACCTCAAATATCCATCAATTTGAGCCTAATTTCAATTCAAAACTCAAATTCACCTTTCATATGACCAATATAAACCTAATACAAGCTTAATTAGCCCATGCTTTGAGCCCAATTTTGATCTAAGTCAAAACCCCAAATATGGCCCTATGACTTGGTTCCACCAAATTGAACCCCATAGCCAACTCAATTTCCCCCAATTTGAATCCTAACCTCTTCATAACAATACTACATACCAAAATTGACCTTCAATTGGCCTTGGTGAAGCCTCAATTACATTCAATTTTAACCCAAGTTCAAAACTTCTAAAATTTTCCCCAAATTGGCCATACATCAAAATTCCACCAAATTCATTGCCCTAACCCAAAAATTGACACCCAATTTATGTTTAAAACTCTTCATGACATTTCCATAGAAAATTATCAACAATCAATTTGAACTTAACCCAACCTTAGCCCAACCTAGACCCAAGTTTAGCACAACATGACCAAATTGACCAAAATTCTAAAATCCTTCAAATGGAACCCCCAATTGGACTCAAAATGATTTCAATCCTTCACAAAAAATCTTCATTACAGTCATCTACACAATGTTGATCAATAAATTGGGCTCAAAGTCATGGTTATCCTATTCTAAAACAAACTTTTGGCCATTTAGACCCACATTGAAGCCATGCACCAAAATTGACCCAGCCATGTCAAATTGACCAAGGCAAGAATTCTACAGCAAATTTCTTGACCCTAATGACCAAGCTAGACTCACTTAATACACCCTAGATGAGCCATGGAACAAAGATCCCCTAAATCAAGGGATTTGTTTCCTAAATTTCTTCAGCCAAAGAGATCTTTGCCAAAACCCATCACCAGCCCAAATTAATGGTTGTGACAGATTCCTCTGGCTCACCTGACCTCCTAGCCACCTCCCCTGGCATGGTCAGACAACTTAGTCAATGGAGGAGCTAAAATCAAAAGCCCCAAGCTAAATTTCAAACCCAATTTCACCCATCCAATGTGTCTAGCTCTGATTGGTGTTTAACATCTTGAAGTCCTCCACCTTGGCTTCACATTGCACCCAAATGGAGGGCATGCCAGCCACCCCAAACTATTTTATTTAAACCTCACCTCCATAGCCAAGAAAAAGAGTGCTGAAATTTTCTCAAGGAGACCCTTCCAAATTGCTCTCATAGCCTCTTTGAGACCTCATCAGTGCAACTTAACCACCTCCTTGCCCTCATTTCCCTTGCAGGAGCTCAATTTTTTATCTCAAATCCTTGCCAGTGACAAGACATTCTCCACCATGCCTTCATAGTGTACCAAATCCCATTTAAACTCAACCACACCTTCACAACAGTGAAAGGAGAAGAAGCCCCATCAAAGCCCCCTCACAGAGAGCCTCCACACTAGACTTTGATCAACACCCAAATTCAGCCTTAATCAAATTTGGGTCTGGAACTTTCCCTACGACCAGAGGCTCAATCATTAGCCTCCTTAGACCTTTACGAACTTGCCGAGCACCTCTGATTGAAGCTTTCCTTCTCAGAGCAAAGGTATTGAACTTCTCCTCTTCCCGAGCCTATTTTGATTCTCTATGTGATTAGGGTTAGTTTAATGGCATGTTTACCGTATTGATGTGTTTTTCTCACTTAGAAAGTCTATAGGACCAAACTCGAGGTCATTTGGTTGAGAAATGAAGGAGATCTTAAGGTTTTAGTCACTGGTTTTGGTTATCGGGGATGATGATGCTGAGCCGTTAGATTGTGCTTATATCAGATGGATGCTAGGATTGCGTTGGGCGAGAGCTTCATACATAAAGTGTGGGTTATTTCAGCGGCTACTTGGATGGCGGTGCCATGTGTTTAAGTTGAAAAATAGAGTTATTTTTTATTTAATTAAATTAGCTACCTTCAAAAATCCATATCTTGGTGTAGAAAAACCACAAGAACAAAAGAAAAATACCGTAGGGCTCAGTGAATAGAGGGGAACGATGTGGAAATGGTTTGAAGATTATTTGATGTATATTTTATTTTTAATTAATTAAATATTATTTTGAGTATTTTAACTCTCCATGCATGTGGACATTTCACCATGGCTTAATATTTTGGCATGTTGTTGCCTCTTTCATGAGGGATATTTCCTGATTTTTCCAAAGTTAGAGGAGACCCCTAGAAAGAGATAAAAAAATTTCAAATTTATGTCTATTATTTGCATAGATTAATTATAATAATTATCATTTTGCTTAGAAAATTCAAAAAAAAATTGGTAGATTCATTGTGACCTCAGAACCCTAAGAAAAATTTTTCATGAGCCAAGTCATTAAGAACACACCTAGCTTTCATAAAACACTAAGATACAAAGAAAATTAACTTGAAAAAAACAAGCATCTAAAAGACTTAGTTTTAATTTTCCACTGTAATTTAAAGTTCAGAGGACTCCCCATATTAATTTCACGGCATTTGGAGTTTATTTGGCAACCTAATTTTATTTTCTAAGTTAAATGGCATTTTTGACCCTAAAATGATTTTTAATAATTAAAATATAACTTAAAAAAATATAAAATTGGTTTTTAGAGTTCTCTTTGATCAAAGGGACTTTTTAAAAATAAAATTGTAATTAAAATAAAAATTTCATTTTTTAAGCATATTTTGAGTATTTAGAAAATAAAAAATTAACAAAAATCATAAAATTAATAAAATTGATGGAAATGTTCTAAATTATTTCCCAAGCACTTAGGAGCAATTAAAATATTTTCCTAATTTTCTAAGTGAAGACATTCAAATTTAATCCTTAAAAATAATTTTGAAAGGCTAAAAAAAGATTTTTCTTAATTTTTTCATTTAAGTAATTCTAATAATTCAAAAAGAAAAACAAAAATGTAAAATTTGTTTTTCTGGGTTCTTTGACCTCAGAGAGATTTAATAAAAATGAAAAAACTTGATTTTTCATATTTGAAATATTTTATATTTAATTAATAATGCAAAAATTTAGATAATTATAATAATTCAAATAAATCTCAAAAAGTTATAAATATTGGTCCAAGTGGCTCTCTAGTTTAGGTCTATCTCCAGTAAAAACTTTAAGTGATTGGGCTTTGCCTTGGTCAAGTTATTGAATTTTCTTTGAAAAATCCTATTTTTGTATGTAAATAACCATGTAAATTAAATTAAATTTTCAAAAATCAAATTTTCATCTATGATGTCTTAATTGACTCATGAGTAAGGTGGGATAAAATTTTCAAAGTCATTTGAATTATATTTGATGAATTATGAAGTGATAGAGCCTTAGGGGCAAAATTGTAATTTTGTAAATTTAGCCCTAATTAACATTTATGCTCAATTCAAGAAGGTAAGATGGGTAAACTTTGATCTTAATTAACATGTTTAGATGATTGAAACATATTGGATTAATTAGTAAAAACCACTTTTACTTTGCTTAATTAAAGGATAAATTTGCAATATCCTAAGTGATCAAAATTTCGAGATCTATTAAATTAAATGATCCTAGACTTAGGGGTATGATTTTGGATGTTAACAATTCACTAATTCAATACCCCTATTTGGTGTTCAAATGACATTCAAACATTTTTAAGATGAATTACTATCACTTAAAATTCAATTTCTGTGAGAAATTACTAATGTATCTACCAAGGTCTTAAGGGCTAAGTAGTGACCTAGGCTAAATCAAATTTGGCTAAATGAGGATTAGAAAAGTGAATTTAACCAGAAATTGAACACCTCTAAAACAATGCAATCCCAAGTTAAAGCTGAAATTGGCTAAGTGTCTTAATAGCATTAACTTGCCCCTTTTAAAGGTCTTCACCCACATAATTCTCAAATTAAATGACAAATGATAATCACCCTATTCTTAGAGATAATTAAAACAATTATGTTCACTGAACACTAGAGTTATTTACAAGATGGATTATTAAGCAACATAATAAGTTTAAATGAGCTCGAGACTTTTCCAAGGCGGTGAGAGGGAAGCGTGGACCCGCTTCTTCCTCCCGACCTTTTGGATACCTCAGAGGTCTACTAAACTTTGTATGTTTTGCTTGATGAAATCATCCTCAAATGAATTAATAAAAGCTCACCAAGATATTATTTAGGATTTGGTAGATCACCGAGACCTTGTTTCATCGCTTTACAGAAAATGCATTTAATTTAGAAATTCTCTCACATGCATTTTGAGTTTCAGTGGAAGATGACGGGAAGACCGTCCAGTTATGATTTTATTGTAATTTATTTTACCTATATTTCTAGTTTCCCATACTTTACTTTTCAGTACGTTACTGTACTTACTCAACTACATGTTTGAACCAAAAAACACAAACCTGAATGTTAAATAGCGATGTCACCCTACATGAAAACTAGAACTGTTAGGATAGCCACAAAATCAAAATCAAAACTAAAATGAACCAAGATAAAATTCATCGCCACAACATTCAAAATATAAAATAGCTCAAAATTTAATTACAAACATCACAAAACCACAATTGCAACAAAATTGTTACGTCTCTATCAAATGATCGGGAATCGCTTGGAGGAGGTAATTGATACACCTAAAATATATAGTATTTTTAGAGATATTTTTATACTTATTTTTGAGATATTGCGCTTTAATGGAAGGTATTTTTGTGTTTTTCTTGCAAATACAGGTNAGATAGGAACTCATATTTTCATAATTCTTAAAATTTTCAAACTTTAAGTTAGTCTCATTTACTAATTCTTTTTTCTAAATTGGAGTACTATATTTCTAAATCTAAATTTTAGTAACTCCTAAAGAAACTCATATACAAATCATACATATTTGGTTTTTAAAGATTGAACTGTCACTTGAGGACAAGTAACATTTTAAGTCTGGGGGATTTTGATACACCTAAAACATATAGTGTTTTTAGACACATTTTTATACCTATTTTTGAGATATTGTGTTTTAATGGAAGGTATTTTTGTGTTTTTTTTTTGCAGATACAAGTAAAAATGGAAAAAATGCTTAAAGGAGTGAAAAAGGATCAAATTTGGAGGGTGAAAAATTGTGCAAAGAGTTTTGGCGCCTATGCACCAGATCCAACGCTTAAGCGCCGGTTAAACAGAGAAAACAATGCCTAAGTGCCGAGGCCCCGCGCTTAAGCGCCAGTGGCAGTTACTAGACAAGTAAAATCAGTTTTCACAAATTTTGAAGAGGTTTTTGAGGCACCCATTGACTTAATATGTGGTTGTAACCACCATGGACAAAAATTATCATGGAAGGATGCATCTCTTGGGCAAATACATCGAATCAAGGCACATTTTGAAGAAATCCCAAGGCACCTCTTAGAAAATTATAAAAGAAAGAAGAGAGGACTTAGAAAAGACTCCATAAAATATTGGCAAGTTTTGAAAGTTCTTTTCTGGGGAGTTATTTCTAAGAGATTTTCAGAAACCACTTTTTATTTACTTTATCCTTTTTGTTTTTTTTTTTGAGTGATTGTAAAAGAGAAAAGATTCAAATGAACTTCAAGAGTTTGGTGGATGACTTGAGATAAGTTTTTATCTTTTTGTTTTAGACTACTTTTGGTTTTAANAGTGAAAAAATCTTAAAGGAGTGAAAAAGGATCAAATTTGTCGCAAAAAGGTGAAAAATGTGCAAATGAGTTTTGATGCCTAAGCATCAGTTAAACAGAGAAGGTTGCGCCTAAGTGTCTGAGGTCCGACGCTTAAGCGCCAGTGGCAGTTACTAGATGAGTAAGGTCAATTTTTGTGAATTTTGAAGAGGTTTTTAAGGCACCCATTGGCTTAATAAATGGTTATAACCACCATGGATGAAAATTATCATGAAAGGATGCATCTCTTGAGGAAATACATTGCATCTAGACATATCTTCAAGAGTTTCCAAGGCACCTTTTAGAAAACTATAAGAAAAAGAAGAGATGACTTTGAAAAGAGTCCTGAAAATACTTGGAAAGTTTTGAAAGTTCTCATTTGTTGAGTTAGTTCGGAGAGATTTTCAGGCACCACTTTTACTTTTATGTTATCCATTTTATTAGTTTATTTTGAGTGATTGTAAAGAGAAGAGATTCAAAGGAACTTCAAGAGTTTGGTGGAGAACTTGAGATAAGTTTTTATCTTTTTGTTTTGAGACTACTTTTGGTTTTAGTTGAGACTTGTTGTTGGTTTGACAATAATTTCTACTTTTAAACTAAAGTGTGATTTTATTGTCTCCATGGATTTTGAGTAGCTTTCTTTATCTTTCTTCTTAAAATGATAAGTGATTAAGTTGTGGATGGAAATTATGAAGAGTATTGATCTTTAACGTTGGAAGAATTTGTGATGATTTAAATCCTTGCACTTCATTTACTACTTGATTTGGTCAATCTAGATGTTAAAATTTGTTGTGACAACTTGTAAGAACCGGGCTGGTATTGTCTCTGTCAACAATTGGAAAGAATCACATGAGATTGTATGAATGAGAACGTAGTTCATATGATTGAGTGCAAATAAATAGGGAAATATTCATTGAAGGGTGTAGANGTAACATGTAAGAACCGGGATGACATTGTCTCAGTCAACAAAGGGAAAGAATCACATGAGATTGTATGAATGAGAATTTAGTTTATTTGATTGAGTGCAAATAAATAGGAAAATAATCTTTAAAGGTGGAGAGTCAGAGGACTTTAGAGTGACAGGCTAAAGCCCCGAACTTAGTTTATTATTTTAGGTTTTGAGACGAGAAGTTAGCCCATAGGTGGAGGGAACCAAAGAAATTCTAGAGTTAGAGCTAGTATCTTCCCTGCCTAACCGGTCTTCAGAACTATTCAAACTTTAAATTTATCTATGCTCTTTATAACATCTTTAGTAAGGGTAAAGAATAATATTGCTCTTATTTGGCGTAACACAATTTGAATACTTCCACAACAGAATTTCTATACTTATTACTGATTGATGAAAAGAAGAAAGTTATTTTGTATTCAGTGTTTTTCTTTTACATAAACTCAAGTTATCTTTAATAAGTTTTTATTTCATTTTCAAACATTAAAAACATCAAAAAGAGTTTAAATTTCATTCCTGTGATAAAAACTATAGTTTAAGTTTTTGTCTTTTTAAAGTAGAAAGTTCGTTACTTTAATTATCGCATACTTTGAACAATCCCTGTGGTTCAATATTTTGGGCTTAATCAAAAAGTCCTATATTACTTGATAACGATATATATACTTGTATTGTATCCCAATATATATTAAGTTAAAAAGTTAAATTCTTATTTTCTCTAGGATCAAGTTTTTGGTACTGTTGCAAAGTAAGGAAAGATAAGTGAAAAATATAATCAAATGCATTGTTATAATGTTACATATAAACAGTCGAGATCAGCAGTCAATCGCAAGTACCATATGAAAGTTGGGAAAAAGTGTTTCTTCCTTGGAAGCCGATGGATCCTGAAGTTTATTGTAGTTGTATTGGAATGGGAGATGAAAATGATATGAATGTGTTGATGGATCAAAGATCCCATAATTCATCACCTATTTAGCCCTACTATAATTCAAATGCACTTTTGAAGAGAATCAACAAGATAGAGAAAGAGGTGTAGAATCTTATGCATGTGATTGAGAATATTTTTGAAATGCTGGATCATCTGGATTGATGATTGAAGGAACATTTTGAACATATTGGGCATATTGAAGACAATTTAGTATGTATGTTCAAAAAACATTCTTGGATTAGAGAGGATTCAACTGATGAGTTTCCATATCGACCCTTCTACAACCTATATGTGCACTATCAATTGATGGGAGATATACAGGAGGACGAGAATGAAGAAGATGTTTGAACTTAATTTAAGCACTGAACATTTTATTTAGTACTAGTTGTGTTAGTTTTAAAGTTAGATTGCATTTCCTTTCTATTGTTGCACTATTTATGTTTATGCTTTGTATTTTGATGTTTAGATTTCAGTGTTAGGATGTTGGCTTATTTTAGAACGCTGAATTTGATGTTTGTTGGCTTGAAAACTGTTAGTTTGTATTAGCATGGATTTTATATATATATGTGAGTTTTGTGTTGTTTGTAAAAGTTTGGTGTTAGAATGATGTTTGTGTATGCTTAGATATGTTCATTTAGGTTAATTAGAGGTTGACATAAAACGATACGGAGCATATTTCCACAGAAACCGAAATTTGGTGAATTTATGCTCTGGCGCATGATGCCCTAGATTGGCACATGATGCACTAATTTACAGAGCGCTAGCGCATGATGCACCAGATTTGGCGCATGACGTGGCAAAGACCCGAATCGGCCAGATCGCCTAAAAAACTATGAAATTGCACGGACAAGCTCCATTTTCATTGCTTGGGTAATCTCTTACCTCTAAACCTTAACCTAGGGCTTCTTTTTTAGGATGGTGGAGATGATTTTGGATGCTAAAAATCATAGATTTTATCTTCTCTCGGTAAGAGCTTCATAACTTAGAAATTTTTTATTTTCACCATGGATTTTTTCTACATAATGGAAGATCCGAAATTTGGGATTTTTTATGAAAAAGCTTGAAGAAAACTAATGATGAAAAGTTTCTTACCAAATAATCTTAATTGAGGAGTTAAATTTTTTATTTAATAATTTGTTGGAATTTATTTAGATTTTCATAGAATTTCCAATGGCTCCCCGAGTTAAGATAGGAAGGACATCCGAGGATTTTGATTCATGAAGATTCATTAATTTCAAGGCCCATCATAGTTACAATACACAAATGGAGACCAGAAGATTGATCTAAGAACAAACATTTGCAAACCCGGGTGGCGAGATCGAAAGGTTGATCCTTGTTAGAAATTGGGAAAGATTTTGCTACTTCACTGCTGTATCAATTGTCCCCATGATTCGGGAGTTTTATTCCAACTTGAGGTTCACTGCTGATGACCACATACTAGTTAGAGGTAAATAAGTTGAATTTACTGCTAATCAGATTAATACATTTTATGGGCTGAGAAATGTATTTTTTGATGAATATGTTGTATTCGTGATGACGGATTCATTAATGTATGAAGTGCTTGCCTTTTTGACTGATGGAAGAGAAGAGTGGAAGATTAAGAATAACAAGATAGTTAACTTCCCCACTTTCATGATGACTAGCTAATCAAAGGTATGAAATCACTTTATTTCTGCTAAATTATTGCCAACGAATCATCTTGTTGATGTTACAAAAGATAGAGTTGTATTGAACTATTGCATTCAGAACATGAAAGTAATAGATGTTGTTGCACTTAAAGTTCATCATGCTCGAAGTATAGCTGGTAGTTCTACAGCTAGAGGTTTGGGATACCCTGCTATGATTTTCACCTTATGTGAACAATTAGGAGTAGAGTCCCATAGAAATGAAGAAAAATTACAACCACAGAATCATATTAGGAGGCGTATGATTCAAAGAGTTGAATCATTTGTTGAATCTAGAGGTGAAAGAAGGGATAGGCCCTCTACATCAACTGTAGGGGCATCTACTTCTCGCCCTGCATCATTAGAAAACATTATGGACCAACTCATGATTCAACAAATGGACATAATTAATATTTAGGGTCAGTTGGGAGAGATTGGAGCAAGAAATGCTTATAATGATGAATATCAGCAGAGAAAAGTTCAACATGATATTGATTTTGAAAATGCTATGGTGAGACATCTTAGGGGAGAGCCCAATGTGGAATTTCCTCCTTGTTCTAGTTTCACTCCCTATACTCTTATTCAGAATGAAGATGAGGAAGAAGAAAAAGAAGATGATGATGATGAGGAAGGAGATGAAGACTGATACTTTTACGAGTCTAGTGTAGTTTGTTTTTGTGTTTGTTTGTCATTTATGATTGAAATGTGTTGTATTTTCATTTGAGAGCTGTTGTAGTAAAAAATTTTCAAGTTGTATTGTGGACATAATTGTAATAGTAATTGTAGACATTTACTTTTTATGTATTTTTAGTATTTACAGTTTTGTTTTTCAATTTTTGTATTTCTGATTTTAATTCTAAGCAAATTCTTTAGAATATATTATGTTTCATTTAATGTTTTAAAGTCTGTATGTTATTAAAGTTAATACCTGTCGTATACCAGAGCCCAATTTCATAATCAGATATCCTCTACAAGTCAGCTTTTATTTTCATACATTTGCTGTTTTCTTTCACCTACTAAATTTTGTACTAAAACATTATTAAATTACTTAAAAACTTAAGTTGGGGGGGGGGGAAGAAAAATTTCTTATGCAAAGAAAAAAACTAAATTTTATTTGTGATTAATTAACTATATTTTTAATACTAATTTAACATGACTTGGGGATTTAAGATTTAACTTTAAATTACTATACTTATGTTTATAAATATTATGGTAAATTTAGGTAAAAAGTTTTTAATAATGAAGTTCAATTCTAAAGTTAAAGATATTTGGTATGATAGGATAAGACTATTTTTTTCTAGTTAGAGTAAAAGAAGTTATATTTTTGAAGTATTAAGAACTTTAGAGTTTCATGTAAGAACAAAAGAATGAGACTTTATGAAAAATCATAAATTAATATGAATTTATAAAGTGAAGAAAGGTAAGGAGTTTTGACTTTAAGAAGAGGATAGTGAAGTTCAAAACTATTAAAGGCTATCCAGATATAGTAATCCCCACTTGAAATTAAAAAAAAAAAGAAAAAGAAAAGAAAGGATTGAGAAGATCCTCAAAGAAAAAGAAAAGAAAAGAAAAATAAGTGAGAAGAAGCTTGAGAAGATGCTTAATAAAAAATTGGCTTTACATGAATCAACTTAAGAAAGGAGCTTTATTATATTTTCTAAACTTGTATTGGAGTATTAGTAGCATTTCTAGTAAAGTCTTCATGAAGTTCTTTTTCATATGAATATTATAAATGTTCTTAATATGAAAAATTGCATTTTTTTTTTAAATGAATAGAGATTTAGAAATCTTAAATTTGATCACTAAGTATTCCTAGACTTAGAATTTGAATTTAAGTTATTAAAGGTTTTTCTTAAATTTTGTTATTCTAATAATTAAACTAAAGTATAAAAGTTGTAAGTAAATCTCTATCCTAAGTCATAAGCTTTTATGTAATAAAAATGTCACTTAAGGATAAGTAACATTTAAGTTTGAGGGATTTTGATACACCAAAATAATATACTATTTTAAGTACATATTTTAAGCTTACTTTTGGTGATATTACACTTTAAAGAATGATATTTTCATGTTTTTAATGCAAGTATATCATTTTTAGGTATTTGGAGCAAACATGGCAAAAAGGATGAAGTTTGGAGCCAAAACAGCGAAGTTTGGAATTCTGACGCTTGATGCGTCGTTTGAGAGAGACTTGGTGTATAATGCGCCAGAATTGGGGCATAATCCGCCAGAACTAGCGCATGGTGTGCCATAACTGGCGCATGATGCGTCAGAGATGACTTTTTGTGGATTAAGGCGGTTCGAAATGAATTTTTACGTGAATTTTCAAATGTACTCTTTTTCTACACACTTATTGAAGTAATTCAATGCATCTAAACACTTTAAAAGGTTCTTTTATGAAAGGATATGTCTCTTGGATCAAATAACACATCTTTTGAATTCAAAATAGTTGACTTTGAAGGGAATTTTAAATTCCTTTTGAAAGGAAGCAACCCAAAATAAAAGAGGGAGATTTCAAGGAGTTTATGTAAGATGAAAGGACAAGAAAGTGGGTGTGCGTGAAAGGCAAGGAGAGAAGAAAAAGGAGATTTTTTTCTAGGGTTGTAAGAGGAGAGGGAAGGTGAGAGATTTCTTCTTCATTGCACTTTTAAGAGAGAATTAAGTGTGATTGTAAAGAGAGAAATGCTTGGAGAGAACTTCTAATGATTTTCTTGGGAAGAATTGTGAGATAAGTTGTGTATTTTATTTCTTTTATTTTGCAAACTTATTTTTATATATGAAATCTGTGTTTTGTCATCCTTCTCATGATTCTGAGTAGTCTTATTTATCTTTTTTTCTACTTTGAGATATGGTTTTGTGAAGAATTGATTTTTTTCTATACTTTTAAATATTAATAATTTGTGATGATTTGAACTTCGATCTCCATTTACTTTTCAATCTGGTCAATTGAAATGTTAAAATATATTGAGAAACATATGTTCTAAAAAGGACTACGATTTCTACAACAGGGGGAGAATCACATTTGATTTCATGGGAGAGTATTTCATCCATGAAATTGCGTGCAATTAAATAAGAATATATACTTTATCGGATGCAAAATTGGAGATTTTAAGATGACAGATTAAAATCCCCAATTTGGTCCAATTGATTGGAAATTGATGCGAGATTGTTAGCCCTCAGAAGAGAGAGTAGTGGGAGCTCTAGAGTGGCAGCCAATATCCTCCCAACCTAACCACAGAATTAGGGACCAAACTATGTATTAGTCAATATTTTTATAGCACTTGGAAGAGGGTAAATAATAAGATTGTTCCTATTTGGCACAAAACAGTTTATATATATATTTTTTCAATTAATTTTAATTTTTTCACAATCCATATACTCATTCTAATGGGGAAGGATGCTTTCTTAAATTTTAATCTTCTATCAACAAAAACTTTGTTTAATTTTCATAATTTTACTTTTGAAAGTTTAGTTTTTTTAGTTAGTTAACTCTGTATTTCAACTGCATTTTGTATAGTATTCCCTTCAGTAGTTAATATTCAAACTTCATAATTTACTTTTATTTTTGTATTTTTAAATTATTAAATAATTTTAAGAATTTACTAATTGGTTTTTCCAATTTCCCTATAAGATCGATATTTAGGACACCATTAGAGTCCTTTATTACTTGAGTGATAAATATACTTGCATTGATTTTAAAAAGGATTTGGCAGTTTAAAAAAAGTTTTAAAGATAAATTATTTTAATAAAAGTTATTTTTGTTTAGATTATATTACATATTTGTTGTTATATCTGCCGTGTGTATTTTGTAATATTGAAAGATATTTGTAAAGTTTATACACTAAATCTACCAGCATCATCTTGTAAGTGAAGGAAGAGATTCAAAGAAACTTCGAGACTTTGGTGGAGAAGATTTGAGATAAGTTTTTATCTTTGTGACTACATTTGGTTTTAACTTAGACTTCTTGTTTGTTTGCATGATTTACACTTTCAAACTTAAACGTGGTTGTGTTTTCCTCATGAATTCTGAGTAGTTTTCCTTATCTTTCTCCTTAAAATGATAAGTGATTAAGTATTAGATTGAAGTTATGTTAAGTATTAGTCTTTAATTTTGGAAGAAGATGTGATGATTTTAATTTGTACTTCATTTACATTTTGATTTGACCAATTAAGATGTTAATACCTGTTGTGAGAACATGTAAAATCTGAGATGATAATGTCTTAGTTAACAAATGGTAAGAATCATATGAGGTTGTATGGATGAGAATGTAATTCATATGATTGAGTGCAAATAAATATGAAAATAAATTTTAAAGGGTGTAGAATTAGAGGACTTTAAAGTGACAGACTAAAGCCCCCAATTTGATTTATAGTTTTTGGTTTTGATACGAGATGTTAGCTGTCAGGTTGAGGGAGAAGTGGTAACTCATAAGTGAGAGATAGTATCTTTCTACCTAACCCGTCTTCAAGACTATTCAAACTTTAAATTAGCTGATGTTCTTTATAACATCTCTAATAAGGGTAAAGAATATTATTACTCATATTTGGCACAACACAACTTGAATATTTCTGCAACAGAATTCTTATACTTGTTATTGATTCATGATAAAGAAAAAGATATTTTATTTATATTGTCTTCATCTTACAAATATCTAGTTAAATTTAGTTAGTTGTTTATTTTTTTTTAATTATAAAAAATTTACAAAAAGAATCAATTTTTCATTCATATTATTGCATCTATAGTTTGAGTAAGAATATTTTGCTGAGTAGAATTTGTTATTTAATTTCTTCTGATTATAGTTGCATATTATTAATTGTCTATGTGGGTTCGATATTCGAGGCTTAATCAAAAAGTCATATATTACTTGATAATGATACATATACTTGCATAGTATCCCATATTTAAATATAATAATTATGTTCTTATTTGCTTCGAAGTCAAGTTTTTGCCTAGTTGTTGCTGGTGATTAAGTTTTTGCCGTCGTTGCAAAGTAAGAATTATAAGAAAAAATTAAGAATATAGTCACATAC
The DNA here is from genome assembly GCA_002079205.1 of Phalaenopsis hybrid cultivar. Classification (NCBI taxonomy): domain Eukaryota; kingdom Viridiplantae; phylum Streptophyta; class Magnoliopsida; order Asparagales; family Orchidaceae; genus Phalaenopsis; species Phalaenopsis hybrid cultivar. Next base: position 44,216 of record JXCR01141408.1, read on the forward strand.
ATCGTATTGACATATAAAAGTCGGGATCATTAAGCTCTCCTCCCATTGGACATGGTTTATTTTTTGTTGCATGTAATAACACGCACTAACTCTATTTTGCAGGTTGAGTCTTTCTATTTTAACCTTTTTATATGTACTTCTTAGAGTTCACTAGGCTTGAGTATGTATCCAAAAAAGGTATGTGCATGGGTTATGAGGTGCTTGACATGGGGAATCACATGATGTGGACCGAGAGTTGCTGCTTGTGTCCTGTACCTTAATTTTGATTTTATATTTGATGTATATAATTAGGATAAGGCATGTATATGTGGTTGCTCACCACTGTTTTGCTTTTTCTAGGATATGTTGTCGACCTAGTGATACACCTAAAATATATAATATTTTTATACACATTTTTATACTTATTTTTTAGATATTGCGCTTTAATGAAATATATTTATGTGTTTTTCTTTAAGGTATAATCAAATGGATGAGAAATGCTAAAAGGAATGAAAAAGGGTCAAATTTGGAGGAAAAATGAAGAAAGGTGCAAAAATGAACTAAGGCGCCTAAGCACCCAGGATTCACGCCTATGTGCCAGAGAGCCACACCTAAGCGTCAGGTACCTTGCGCTTAAGCGTCGAAAGTAGTTATGTGATGATTTATTAAATTTGAACGAAATTTTGAAGACTGTTTGAAGCAACCCTTAGTAAAAATGTGGCAAATATCTCATGGACACGAAAGTTCATTCAATTGGCTTTTGAGGTGGCAACTTCTAGAAGATTAATTAAATGGAGACAACTTTTTTAAGAGACACCAAGGCACCCCTTGGATTTTTATAAGAAAAAACTTAAATTTTCCAAGAGAAGAGGCCAGCCACCCATAAGATTTTACAACCATCATTCATCCAAGTAACCGCCGCCACCACCACCGCCACTTTCCTTTTATTTTGAGTGTTAGTTTGTATTGTGAGTGAAGGAAGAGAATTCAAAGGAACTTCAAAAAATTTGGTGGAGAGGTGTTGACCTCACTTTTGGTTGAGGTTTAGTTTTTTCTCTTTAGTAGCCTAAGGTCTAGCCATTTTGTTGACCTCACTTTTGGTTGAGGTTTAGTTTTTCCTCTTTAGTAGCCTAAGGTCTAGCCATTGACTTTTCTATTGACTATTCTTAGAAAACTAAACAAGGAACCCTCACCATCAGAAACTCTACACTTATTTTCTTATTGACTATTCTTAGAAAACTAGACAAGGAACTCTCACCATTAGAAATTCTACAATTTTCTATTGACTATTCTTAGAAAACTAGACATGGAACCCTCACCATTAGAAATTCCAAACTTTCAATTGACTATTCTTAGAAAACTAGAAAAGGAACCCTCACCATTAGAAATTCCACAATTCTCTTTACTCAACTTGAAGTTCCACATATTGGTCATAACCTCTAGCACTTAGTAGGTGGGGTCATTATGGGGGAACTCAAGATGAGTCACCCTTAGGACTACTGGACCTTAGGGTTGACCCTGGGTGTTGGTATAGGGCTTAAGGTACATATTTGCACTCACAATCCTAAACTTAAACTTCTAGGCTTTGGTCCCTTGATACTTTTGGGGGACTCATGTAGGTGGTCCCCTAAACCTAGTAGCCCTAGGCTAGGGTTTAGCTAAGAACACTACATAGAGGACCTAAAATGGGATTTCCATTGGTCCATGACTTATTGATGGTGGTTGGCACTCCAAGTCTACTAAGATACCCAACTTATCCTTTTGTCCTTAAATTCCCCCAAATTACCTAGATACCCTTGGGATCCCAAATTTGGCCAAAATTCTCAAATTTATCCAAAATACCCAAGTTGGTTAAAAAATCATTTCAAACACCTTGAAAACACCCAAACTACCTAAAATCACCAAAATTGACCAAATTACCAAAATGCCCCTTCCTTTACCAAGATTCCAAAAATCCCAAAATTTTTCAAAACCTCCCAAATATTCTCAATTTCATTTTTCTCAACTATCACATGACCCAATTTGGCCAATTTGACCATCTTTGATCAAAACCCCCAAATTACCCTTTAAAGGCCCATATTTTCCCCAAATCACTCCAAATGTTTACCAAATTGGTCTCAATTTACCCCAATTTCAATTCTAAACTCAAATCCACTCTTGATGTGACCAATCTAGACCAAATACAAGCTTAATTAGTCCATCATTTGAACATAATTTTGATTTAGATCAAAACCCCAATTTTGGCCCCATGACTTGGTTCCACCAAATTGAACCCATGCCTACTCCATTTGCCACAATTTGTGCTGAAAAACCTTCATAATATTCTCATATATCAAACTTGACCATCAATTGACCTTCGTGAGGCCTCAATTTCTTTTGATTTCAACCTAAGTCCAAAAAGCCCCAAATTCACCCTAAATTGGCCATGTCTCAAAATCCACCAAATTGATGGCCTTAGCCTCAAATTTTCCACTCCATCCCTTCATGAAAAATATTCACAACATCTCCCTTGATCATTGGAACCATTCAATTTGAACTTAGATTAAGGCTAGCCCAACCTAGATCTATGTCTAGCCCAACTTGCCCAAATTGACCAAATTTCAAAAATCCCTCAAATTGACCCACCAATTGAACTCAAAATCACTTAAAACCTTCACCAAAAATCTTTGTAACAATCATCTACACAATGTTGATCAATCAATTAGGCCAATTGACATTTCCAGCCTAGCCCAAACTCAAGCTTTGATCACTTGAACCCACATTAAACCTATGCACTAAAGATGACCTAACTACCCCAAAGTCACAAAATTAATGACTCCACAGTCATTAATGGGACCCTAGGGCCAACTTAAACATCTTAAAACTACCTAGACTAAGCCATGTACTAAAGGTCCCCTAAATTAAGGGATTTCATTCCATATTTTCTTAAGCTTAAGATTTTTTTGCCAAAATAAAGTCTAAACACATTAAATTACTGTGACATATTCCCATGGGTTCCCTGAGCTCCTAGTCACCTCCGCCTGGCTGGTCGGCCGGCCCAGTGGCCAGAAATTGGCCAAATCAAGAGTCACCCTCATGGGATTAAACCCAATTCAAATCTAGAGGCCACCTCATCTAAATTAAATGTTGGAGCCTCTTTGCCCTCCACCTAGGCAGCACATTTCACCCCCCCACCCCCAATTGGCCATGGCAGCAAGCCTTAAGCCATTTTTTATAAAAGCTCCCCTCCACGACCATGGAGGTAGAGTTGAAATTTTCTCAGAGAGACCTCCAAATCACTCACAGAGCTTCTTTGAGACCTCCTCAGCGCAATCTAACCATCTTCCCCCACTGATCCCCACTGTGGAAGCTCAATTTTGAGCTCAAACTTCTGTGAAAAACCAGGACAGAGCTCAATCCACCTCCACAGTCCACCAAACTTAAATTACTTTTACCCACGCCTTCACAACACTGAGAGAAGAAGAAGCCCCATCAAACCACCCTTCCACAGAGCCCCTATTATAGACTTTGATCAACACCTGAAATCGGCCTTGATCGAATTTGGGTCTAGGCATTTCACCAAATCAAGAGGCTCAATCTCTAGCCTCCTTGGACCCCAACAAACGTGTCGAGCACCTCTGATCAAAGTTTCACTTCTCAGAGCCAATGTATTGATCTCCTCTTCCTCCCAAGCCTATTTTGATTCTCCATTTAATTAGGCTTGATTTAATTGTATGATTACCGTATGGATATTTTTTTCTCACTTAGACGAGTCCATAGGATTAAACCTGAAGTGATTTGGTTGAGTCTATGCTGAGATCTTAGGGTTTTAGTGTGGACGGTCACGAGATCACTCTGTCAGGTACGATGACGGGGAGCCGTCCGATCGCGCGTGTATCGGATAGATGAAGGAGATCAAGCCGGACGACATTTCCTTACATGAACCACGGGCCTAGTCAGCAGCTACGTGGATGGCGACATCCAACCTGAGCGTGCCACGCGTGCCTTCGGAGCTGCCTAGGATCCAGTCAGCGTCGCTCGTTTAAATAGATAAATAGGGAATTTAAAAAATCAGAAAATAGCCCTAGCTTTAAAAATTCATATCTTGGTATAGAAAAATCATAAAAATAAAGTAAAAAAAACCCTTTTGCTCAGTGAACAGGGGAGAATAATGTGGAAATAATTTTAAGTCCATGTGATGCATATTTTATTTTTAATTAATTAAACACTGATTTGAATGTTTTGATTCTCTATGCATATATGCATATCACCATGGATTGAAATTTTAGCATGTTGTTGCCTCTAACTTAGGGGATATCTTCTGATTTTTTCAAAGTCAAAGGAGGTCCTGAGACTGAGATCCATATTTTTCAAGTTTATATGCATTATTTGTTTAAATTAATCATGGAAATTAGCATGTTGCTTAGAAAAATCCAAGAAAATTTTGGAATGTTTATGATGACCAGAGAACCTTTAGAAAAATTTGTCATTGAGTCAAGTCATTCAAAATACACCTAATCCTTACAAACCCTTAATCACTAAGATAATTAATTTTGTAAAATACAAACAAAAAATGACTTAATTTTTTATCTCCACTATTGTTTAGGATCCAAAGAACTCACCATAAAAATTTCAAAGTATTTTGAGTTCATTTGATGACCTAAGTTGATTTTTAAAGATAAGTATCATTTTAACACTTAAATGATTTTTTTAAAAAAATTAAAATATAACTCAAAAATTTACAAAAACTTATTTTTTGAGTTCTCTGTGATCAGGAGTATTTTCTAAAAATAAAATGGTGTTTGAAATAAAAACTTGATTTTTAAGCCCATTTTGAATATTTAAAATAATTAAAAATCCATAAAAATAAAAAAAATAATTAAATTCATGAAAATGTTCTAAATTGCTTCCTAAGTACTTAGGAACAATTATGATATTTTTTCTTATTTTCTAAATAAAGATATTGAATTTTAAAGCTTAAATTTTTTTAAAAAAATAATTCCAATAAATCAAACAAAACTCAGAAAAGTATAAAATTTTCTCCTCTAGGTTCTCTAACCCCAAGAAGATTTTTCAAAAATACAAAACTTAATTTTCCCCATTTAAAATTTTTTATATTTAATAATTACCCAAAAACTTAAAATGATTCTTAAAATTCATTTAAAATTCAAAAAATCATGAAATTTGGTCCAAAGGTTTCTCTGGTCTAGGTCTACCTCCAGTAAAAATTTCAATGGATTAGGATTTACCTTGGTTAAGTTAGGAATTTTCTTTGAAAAATCTTATTTTTGCATGAAAGTAATTATATAAATTAAATTAAATTTTCAAAAATCACATTCTCTCCTTTGATGTATTAATTTTCCCATGAATGAGGTAGGATAAAAATTTTAAAGTCATTTGGATTAAATTTGATGAATTATGAAGTGTTAGAGCCTTAAAGGCAAATGTGTAATTTTGGAAATTTAGCCTTAATTAACATTTAGGCTTAATTCACAAGGAGGGAAAATGGGTAACCTCTAATCTTAATCAATTTATTTGATGTTTGAAACCCAAAGGGGTTGAGGGAAAATGGGTAACCTCTGATCTTAATCAATTTATTTGATGCTTGAAATACAAAGGGGGTAAGGGAAATGTGCAACCTCTGATCTTAATCAGTTTATTTGGATGTTTAAAACACAAGGAGTTAATTGGTAGAAACCAACCTCACATTCTTAATTAAAAAGATAAGTTAATAAATTTCTAGATTATTAAAATTTGGAAGTTTATTAAAATAAAATGAATAAGTTAATAAATTTTTAGATTATTAAAATTTGGAAGTTTATTAAAATAAAATGAACCTAGGACTGTGACTTTTGAAGTCAATAATTAATCAATTTAATACCCCCATTTGATTTTCAAATGAAATTCAAATAATAAATCATGATCACATAAAGCTTAATATTTTCAAAACTAATTAAGACACTCACCTAGGTCTTAAAGTCTTAGTAGTAATCTAGGTTAAATTAAGACTGATTAAATGAGGATTAGAAAAACAAACACAATTAAAATTAGAACATCTTTCAAACACTACAAGCCTAATTAGGACCAAAATTTGGCTAAGTGTTCCAATAACACTAACTTGCCTCTTTAAGGGTCTTCACTCACATAATCTTCAAAATTAAATTACAAATGATAATTACCTTATTCTTAAGGATAATTGAGACATCAATAAGCATTAGGGTGTTCATAGGATGAATTATTAAGCAACATAATAAGTTTAAATGAGCTCGAGGCTTTTCACCAGGTGATAAGAGGGAAGCATGAACCTGCTTCTTCCTCTTAACCTGTTGGATACCTCGGAGATCTACTAAACTTAATATGTTTTGCTTGACAAAAATCGTCCTTAATCAAACTTCTAAGGACCCACGAAGATATGACCTAGGGTTAGGTAGGTCGTCAAAATTTTACATCCCCGTTTCATATAAACAACATTAACATGTCTTTTGAGTTTCAAGTGGTGGAACGAGAAGACTCGCCAGGTACACTTTTACAGTTTTCAGTGTTGTCTTTCTTGTACTTTCATATTATACTTTTATACCTGCATATATGAACAAAACACAAACGTGTATGCTAAACAACAATGTTACTCTGCATGAAAACTAAAACTATCAGGATAACCACAAAACCAAAACCAAAACTAAAATTAAAATCAACCAAGATAAAATTCACCGTCACAACATTCAAAATATAAAACAACTTAAAATTTAATCATAAACATCACACAAAACTACAATTGCAACCAACTTAAGATGTCTCTATCAGATGATCAGGAATTCCTCGGAGGAGGTAATCTACGGTTGCTAACGAGACTTCCCACGGTCTAAATGAAATTATGAAACTCATTAAGTTGAGTTTAGTAATTTCATTTGGATTAAGTGAATCCAATAGAAAGTAGTGGTGTCGGAACGGGGAACCGTAGGATCCTAACTGATGTCGCTCTAATCAACTTTAACATGCCCCCATAAAATTTAAAGAACTACAACCACAGGGCCATCTGATTTGGCATCATAACTTGACACAACTCATCACGGTGAGGAGCTTGGAGCTAGCATGGTGGGCAGCACGACCATCTTCAACAGCAAATCCTGTCTTCCCCAGCTAACCCAATCTTCCTTCCTTAGATATAAGCAACAAAGCCATAAGACTTCGAGGTTGCTTGCTTATGCAACGTAAATCCTCACCTTATCTTCAAGTCTTTGTACAACCCTGCTATACAATATAAGACCTAACTCATCTTAGGATTTCGAGGTCGTCGTTCGTCACGACCTAAATTCTCACATCTTTCAGGCTATTTGTGTGATCGTTTCACACGAATGTAAGCCCTAACTAATAAAATTGGCAGGATGAAAAACCTAAATATTTCTCCTCAAAACTGAAGCCAAACATTAGGATAGCTTGGGAAGTCACCGAGGTTCTCCTCTGGATCTATGACATCCCTTAGTTCTTTTTCCTTTAGACTTTACAACAAAATGTTCCAAATTTGAACCAATCCCCTTTGCACACGTCTTTGTCCAATCTCATTAAAAAGTCCTACGCTTTGAAACTCCTTGAAGAAAATATTTTTTGATTTTTTTCGAGAGTCTTCTTAGGTGATTTCAGTCATTTAAGATGTAATTAACTATAAGGGCTTGCCCTTATAGGAAGCATGTCCAAACCCAGCTTAATATAAACCCTATTTAATCCTTTAGGCTTGCCCTTATAAGAAGCATGTCCGAACCCAGCTTAATATAAACCCTATTTAATCCTTTATATCAAATAGGAGAAATTATCGCAAATAAAATGGTTTCGCAGACCAAACTGACATCATATATCCCTTAGTGTATTTGATCGAGCCTCATCCTCAAGTCTTGTGTTTATCCTTCGGGATAGATACATGATTTGAAGTACAATGCTATTTCATTTAAATTATAAAAAATATGGGGTCAGTTTGATTTTATATTTTTCTAAAACTAAATATTTTTATCGAGCCTCATCCTCAAGTCTTGTGTTTATCCTTTGGGATAGATACAGGATTTGAGGTACAACGCTCTTTCATTTAAACTATAAAAAATATGGGGTCAATTTGATTTCATATTTTTCTAAAACTAAATATATATGTAAATTCCTTTCATTTTAAACTATGAAAAATATGGGATCAAATTGATTTCATACTTCAACGTCCTTCCGATGAAAGTATGGAGTCAGTTTGATTTCATATTTTTTTAAAATTAAATATATATATATAAATTAAAACTTCCTTCCGAAGTGGGCGACGAGATTTCGATTCCAGTGACCGACAACTTCTTACCGGCAACTTCTCCAACCAAAAATAACGCCGACAAGAGAATTTGAGATAAGTGTTTATTCTTGTGACTACACTTGGTTTTAATCTAGATTTCTTATTTATGTGCATGATTTCTACTTTTAAACTCATGTGTGGTTGTATTTTCTCAATGGATTCTAAGTAGTTTTCTTTATCTTTTTCCTTAAAATGATAAGTGATTAAGTGTTTAAAAGATGTTGTGTGAAGTATTAGACTTCAATGTTGGACAAAGTTATGATGATTTGAAACCTTGCACTTCATTTACTTCTTTATTTTGCCAATTAAGATGATAATACCTATTCTGAGAACATGTAAGATCTAATAGTATTGTCTCAGGCAACAAATAGTTAGAATCATATATTAATTTCATGAATGAGAATGTAGTTCATGAGGTTGAGTGCAAATAAATAGAGAAATAAACTTTTCAAGGGTGTAGAGTCAGATGACTTTAGAGTGACATACTAAGGCTCCCAATTTGATTTATAGTTTTAGGTTTTTATATGCTATGTTAGCCCCCAGGTGGAGGGAGAAGATGAAACTCTAGAGTGAGAGCTGGTATCTTCCCTACATAATCGGTCTTCAAGATTATTCAAACTATAAATTAGTTAATGTTCTTTATAGTATCTCTAGTAAGGTTAAAAATATAATTGCTTCTATTTGGCACAACACATTTAACATACTTCCACAACATAATTTCTATACCTATTGATGATTCATGATAAGGAAAAATGTATTTTATTTAGCTAGCTTTCATCTTGCAAGTAATTAGTTAATTAATTGCTTACTTTATTTTCATAAACCAAAAATTACAAAAAAAATTGAATTTTCATTCCTATTATAGCATCTTAAGTTTAAGTAAGAATGTTTTGTTAAGTAGATTTTTGTCATCTAAAATTTCTAAATTTCTAAAGTACATGTTGCTTTTCTTGTGTGTTGATATTCGGGGTTTAATCAAAAAGTCATACATTACTTGATAATGATATGTATACTTGCGTAGTATCTTATATTTAAATATTATAACTGTATTCTTATTTGCTTCACAGTGAAACATTTACCTAACTTTTGCTTTGGATCAAGTTTTTGGCTTTGTTGCAAATTGAGAATCACTACTAAGGAGATTAAACATATAATTGCATACATCACATTTTACATCTATATAGAAAGTCGGGATTACCTAGCGGCTCCAACCTTTGCTTATTATGTTATTCATTTTGGCTTGGTCTATATTATGTTGTGAGTTGCCTTTGTATCACTTTTTTATTTGCAGGTTTGTTTGAGATTAATCAAGAGAATGTAATTTAGGCTCTTTAAGAACCTAAGATTTTTCTTTTCAAAATACTAATAACAAAATAATAAGATAAAAACCAAAATTTAGGATTTAACTATCAAAACTTCAAAGTAAACATTTCATTTATGCTTTATATTTATGTCAGATTTAAAATGGGTTGCATTGCATGAACATCACCCAAGTCGTATTTAATAGAGCTTCATGCTTATGATTACTTTTAGATAATTACATCATTTTGCATGTCCCGAAAGGGACTTCTCATGCTTTTTTAATCTGACTGGCCAAACATAAGATTTCTACTTAGTTAGTTGCTTAGCGCATATAGGGTGGTAGAGGTTTTTTCGACCCAGACAAGGTATAAATCCTTTATGGGGATGTTTTTAGCTTTGTAGATAGACCTTTCTTTTCTCTCCTTTATGGAGGCATCCTTGCCACTTTCTTGATAGATATAAGCTCCATTTCTACCACTTTTACCTACAGAGGGTCATAGGACTCAGAGTTTCCTTCTCTTGACTTTAGAGTAATCAAGATTTCTTTAGAGGACGTAATTTATAGATTGCTGATAAGAGGTCTCTGGTCAGATTGGTTCAACTACCTTCATTACTAGGTTGACTTAGGGTCTCCATAGATTAGGATGATAGATCCATGATATCCTGACCCTACTGCCTTTACTTACTTAGAGATTTCATCCATTTTCTTGATATAACCTTTTTAAGCTCTGTCGATCCTTTTAACACCTCATTGATGTCATCTAGTTGGTTCTATTTTATTGACATGCTTGAAGCAGTGGGATGATCCTAAGTGGTTATCCAGTTATTTCATGGGCATTGTTCACTAATGAGTCATTAATCCTATTGAGACAATGGGAGACTCACTCTCTACCCATACGGTTTAGTGTGAGCTTTGAAAGCTTCAAGATGCCCCCTTGAGATAACCGTCCTTTTGGTGACCTATTCACTAGTTATCACTCATTTGTAAGTAGGACCCATATTATTCAAAATTTTATTTAGTATCCCTCAAGATATAATTAACCAAAATAATATGTCCCTTTGGGAGTTGCTATTGACAAAAAAAAAGTTCTTCTTAGTTATATGGTTGTAAGTTGCCTATGTTAGGATTCTCTGTGGATATTGTATTTTGAAGTATTTCAATCCGATTCTATTTTGGATGTATGCTCTGGACATATCACAAAAAGATTACAATTAAAAAAAGAACAGAAAATATCCTTATCACAGTTGCCGCCATCAAGGAGCAAGAAAATCAATGAAATTAATATGGACACAAAAACTGGTCTACATGAATCTCAGGACAATCTAAGAGTCGAGATAAATGGATAGATGATGAAAAAAGGCAAGTTTATTTGTATTATTTTATTTCTTTTTTCTTCTTCGTTTCTTTATTTTTTCTCCCTCGAGGTCCCTATCGCTAAAATTATTGGGCATGCTTCATAGAACAAATTTGGATTCAACATTTATAGATGCAACACTTTAAATACTAGAATAAAAATAAAAAATAACAATTCTGATTAAATCTCTAAATGCCACAATTTCTAGGGACCTTCGTTCATATATATTTCCCATTTTTGCACCTCTTAGATCTTGAAACAGAGATATCTATCGACTCTTATTTTATCTGTTTCTATGAACATTGCACGTAATCTAAGCTCATCCTCTGCATACTAGCTCAATTCGTCGATCATTTGTTTTATCCTTATCTCCCATTATCATCTGCTCCTACTTCTAGTATAATAGGTACCTTTAGAGTCATATGTTGTGCCACTCTCTTTCTTGTGCCTAACCCACAACCTAAACTCCCTCTGTTCCCCAGGCCTTGCCCTCTCAACATTGCGATATCCAAGACCACCACTCCTCTCTAAGTGCATAATTGCATTTGGCTTATTTGAATGTATATATATATATATATATATATATGGCTCATGAATGATATATTTGTTTTCTACTCAAGTAAAATTCTTTTTTTATTAGTGCTTCACTCAATTTTAACCTAATAAAATTTAATCTTTTTAATGAATAGCATAATTTTTTTTAAATATAAGAAATATTATTTCTAATGATAATTGAATACGAAATGAATCAAGTATGACTGATCAAATATGTATTTTGAGCTTTAAAAAAAATTGAAATTAAGATTACTTTGGATAGTATTGATAGCAATAAAATAGCTGGTCATGATGGTTTCTTTGCTGCTTNATATAAGAAATATTACTTCTAATGATAATTGAATACGAAATGAATCAAGTATGACCGATCAAATATCTATTTTGAGCTTTAAAAAAATTTGAAATTAAGATTACTTTGGATAGTATTGATAGCAATAAAATAGCTGGTCATGATGGTTTCTTTGCTGCTTTCTATAAAACATGTTGGAAGGTGATCAAGGCTGATGTTATTCTTATTATTCAAGATGTTTGTAAGGGTATTGATTTAACCAGATATTTTAAAGCTTCTAATATGGTTCTTATACCTAAAACTAAAGATGGTTTTAAGTGGGATTCTTTTAAACTTATTAGTCAGAATACCATAATTTCTAAAATTATGGTTTTTAGACTCCAACCTTATCTTAATGAGCTTATTTCTGATAAAAAAAACCTACTTTTATTAGAGTAAGATCTACTAGGGAGAATGTTCTCATTGCTTAAGAATTAATTCTTGATTTGGATAAGAAAGGTAGGGGTGGTAATGTTATCTTTAAGATGTATATTGAAAAAGCTTATGACACTCTAAGATGGAAATTCATTTTAGAGGTTTTTAAAGCCAAAGCCTTTAACTATGCTTCTTTTTGCCTTATTAAAAGGAATTTAGAGAATAATTATTATTCTATTTTTATTAATGGCAATAAGTGTGGCTTTTTTAAGTTTTTCAGAGGGATTAAATAGAGAGATCCTCTTTCTCCTTATATTTTCATTTTGGATTTTGATTATCTTTCTAGATCCCTTAATAAGCTTTTTAATATTTATCCTAATATGCTTTATGTTGATAAAGGTTAGTCTAGGATTAATCATCCCGCTTATGCTGACGATCTCATTATTTTTACTAATGCTATTAAGAAGTCTATTAAGATAATATGGGATGTTTTGGAATATTTTCAGACTGTTTTTGGTTTAATGTTCAATCCTAGTAAATGCAGCTTCTATTGTGCTAAATGGATCTCTATTAATAAGAAGAATTGGATTTAAGATTTTACTGGCTGTGCCAAAGAGGAGCTGCCTGTGGAATACTTGAGTTTCAATCTTGACAAAGGAAGGCGGAAAAATCATCTTTATGATAACATTATTGATAAAATTAATAAAAGGATTATGTCTTGGGATAAATTACTTTTATCATTTGGTGGCAAAGTCACCTTACTTAAAAATATTCTTAATTTTATTTCTCTTTGTACACTTTTTTTTTCATGAAAATGCCTTCTTATATTTGTAATATGTTAGAGAATATTTTTCACAGGTTTCTTTCGGTCGGCAAGGATCATAAAATCCATTAGATGAGATGGTCTGAAATGGGTAAACCTACCAAATTTGGTGGTTTGGGTTTCAGATCTTTGAATGATTCTATGAAGATCAGTTACATGAAGATTTGGGTTCATTTTGGAGAGGGCAGTTCTTTATGGGCTCGTGTGATGAAAAGGAAATATTGTAATTTTATTCATTCTCTTGCCATTACTAGTCATCCTTTGGATTCCTTTGTTTGGAAGGAAATGTTAAAAGTTGATAAGTGTATTGAGAAGTTTATCTGTTGGGTTATTGGAGAGGGTCTTTGCAGTTTCTGGTTTGATAATTGGATTGGTGAGGGGCCTTTAGTTGATCTTTATGATGGTCCTCATGATGTTAGTATTAAGATGAAGGATTTATGGTCTAATAATGATTGAGTCTTGTTAAGCTTGCTGATATGACAGACAAAGAGGATTTTTTTTTCTAAAATCTCTATTAGTAAGGGGATAGATGGTATTAAAATCAAAAGTATTAGAGGTAATTCTACTTTTTTTACTTTTGCTAATTCTCTGAATCATTCTAATGGGATTGATTTGCATTGGGCTTGGAATTTTTTTGTAAATTTTTCTCAATCTTTCTTCTTTTGGAGATTACTTCACAAAGTCGTGCCTACGGATGATATTTTGAAACTTAAAGGTTAAATTACCTGCTCGGTGCCTTTTATGTAACAATCATAAGGAAGATATTGAACATCTATTTTGCAATTGCTCCTTTGCTACGAAGGACTGGAATTTGGTATTTTCTTTGTTCGAGAAGAATTAGAATATGAATTCTGTGCAGTCTATTAATGACCTGGTTGTTTTCTAGAGGAATTCATATGGTTTATTTTTTGCTTTTATCCTTATTTTGGGTTTATGGTTCTTATGCATTTCTAGGAACAAGGTTAAGCATGCTGATAAAATGGTTTCAAAGTTTTCTTGTTATACTTACATTAGAAATTTCATTTATTATATGCTCATATTTGGCAAGTTTAAAAAACCTGTTTGTTTAAAGCTAAAGAAGGTTTTTTATAAGTTTAATGTTATGTTTCCTATTTGCTGCAAACATGTGACAAAGTTGAGTAAGTGGAATAATCCCGAGAAAGGTGTTGTTAAGCTTAATATTGATGACATTTGGAATAAACATTTTGCTGTATTGGCGTTGTGTGCATAAATGATGCTGGTGTCTGCTTAGTATGGATCTCTGCGGTTGTGTGGCCTTTTCCCCATTAGTGTTGATATTTATGTTGTGGTTGTTGCTATGAAGCTTGTGGTAAATTGTGGTTGAGATATAAGAACTACTGTATGATGAATAAGAATATCCATGGTTTAAAAATTTTTTTGCTTTATGTGATTATGTGGAGGTTCAATGATTTTTTATTCGTTGTGAAGGTAATCAATGCTTAATTTGGACTGCGAGAAAATGTTTGGACTCCCAAGAGATTGGTTATTCTAATATTTTACCTACATAGCTTTCTCTTATACTTAAAGGGGATCATATTAATTTAACTTTTATTCGTGTTGATAAGAATTTTTAATTTTGCAGTGTGGGTTGTATAGGTGGCAAACGAGTCCTAGATCTTTCTTTTGTTTATGTGAGTTGTATATTATAAGTGTGGGTTTTAGTTTGGAACTTATTTTTTCGATGTAATAAAAATTCCTACAAGATTTATTAAAGACAAAACTTAAAAAAAATTTTGGTATAATTCAGCTCATATGATGAATTCGTTGGCACTTTTGGAGAGGCTCGCATAGAAATTTCCGCCATGCGGCGCCTTTTTAAGTGGCTCGCATAGAAATTTCTTTAGGCGGACGGCCGCCTGGCGTCATTGGCTGCTTTGAGCGGTTGACCCGGCGCACGAAGGATCAGCCGGTAGAGAGATGGAGAGTGGGAAACTAGGCACGAAGCCACAAGAAGAGAGAGAAAGAGAGAGAGAGGCTCGCCGGAAGAGGTTGTCGGAGCGCAAAACTGACCGTCTTGCCTTCATAACCGGCCATAGCCGAACCCTAGCGCAATCTGAACCACAAGATGGTAAGCTTCCTGTCGGTGATTTCCTCTGAATACTCTTTAAGCTCATACCTTTATTTTTCCATCTCCCATTAAGCTTTTCTAGCCCCGAACATGTACAGTCGTTGAGATTTTCCTTTTGGGGAATGTTTTGAAGGGTTGAGTTGGCAATTTCTCAGAATAGGTTACAGACAATTTTTTGCCAATATTATTTGTTGAATTGAAGTAGGTCGGGTGGATCACACCCAAGATAGAAGAACATTGGATGGATGAGAGGAACAAAAATAGAGAGATTCATAGAGGGGTGGTTAAAAGCACAGTAACACAAGTTTTGACAGAATAAATTCAGTAGTATTTTATTGAAAAAATGACCCCTTATCAATAGGTTTGAGGGGTATCTTGTATTAAATTACAGGTCTGTCTATGTTTTAATAGGGAGGTTATAAGTTATTATGACATATTTTCATATTTGTAACCGACTCCGGTATCCTTTCATATTCATAGCTGATGTTAACAGTGTTTGATATCAATAATTGCTTGAAAATGGACATTTAATGATCCGTTAGTTGGTCGGCTGAAATATTTGGTCGACCGACATACATTCGATCGGCTGAAAGGTTCTTAATGGAATCTTGTGTAGAGACCCTCTTTTCGTAAGGGTGATCTTAAATCGTCAGTCAGATGTTGTTTCACTGTAATCTGACGGACAACTCTCCTTGGACAAGTAGCCTTCTTAAAGGATTATAAATGTATTTTATGGGGTGCCCTTTGGCTGCCTTTGTGAAGAGTTTTAGAATATGTTAATGGAGCTGCTTTTGAATGACTGTCCCTCGAATTAAATGTCACCTATTCTTTTGTTCAATTGTACTTTGTTCAGTTGGCACATAGTTCCGACTGAAAGAAACAACATTTGACAGACATTTTCTTCTTTCGATTATCCCAATGCAGTACTTGGGTATCCATTAAGCGAGATCCGTTGAATTTCCTCGAGATTCGTGCGATCATATTTTTGATGTACCATTCAGTTCTCCGATTCTCTTATTTCTTGAAAGCGATATTTGCGTAAGAATAATAGAATTAAAGAAAAAATGTAACTTATATATTGTGTAATGAATACTTTTAATATTTGAATCTATATGAATTTTCAAGCCCACTTTCCTTATACATAAAACATGATCAATACTTTTTCATCATTCTTTCTAAATTTTCTGCCCTTCAGTCGGTTGTTAATAGAAGTAAGTAATGGTGAGCGGCAAGAAACCTGTGAATGAGACAACCATAATGAAGGTCTTCGGGCTTTTGATAAAAAAACTCCGCCCTCCTAAGGACTCAGGGGAGAAGAAGAAACCTTAGGGTAATCGAACAGTAATAAAGAAGCTGAGCAAACAGGGTCAACCGATTGTGGCGATGAGACCGGAGAGAGAAGGCTGGTCGGTCGACTCGAAGAGACTGGAGGGAGGGAGCTGACCGGAGGGAGAGAAGGTGGTTAAACAAGTGGTCTAAAAAAAGAAAAGGGTGGAGGAAGCGGTCTAGTCGTCTAACTCGTTGCTGCTCCATCGTGAGATGGGGAGCAAAGCTGATGTGCACGCTACTGGTGCAATTGTCCTTGCTCCAAATTTAATCCTTGAGCGATCGACTCAGCAATCAGTCCAAGTAGCCATAGAGATCCAGTTGTTGTCGCGTGAAGGTGGAGCTCTTTTTTACTTTAGTCGGTGAGACCAGCTAGGTGGTCATCCAACTGCTTGCTGCTGATAGCCTTTGATCGTCTGAGTTGAAGCAAATGATTGATGTGAGAAATTTTTATTTTATTTTATTCTGTAGAGCTGTTCCTTTCTCTTTTTATGACTTTAGATTGTTCTTGCAGAGGAGACCGAGGCGATCGAGGGATCGTCTGTTTTGGCCCATGGCGGAGGCTCATCCGACTGTCTGTTACACCTGGGGATATTAAGAAGGAGACTGACGGTTGGTGGGGATCGCCAGTGTCTCTGGCTCATTGGATGGACGAAACCGTGGACTCCTTTGTCCGGGAAGTTGGTTTGCAGAGGGAGATAGTTATATCAGACTTGAAGAAAGAACTAGTGATCCTTTTTGCTGATATGACGGCTCTCCGAACAGAGGTCGCGGCTCTTCAGACGGAGGTGGCGACTCTTTAGATGGAGCTGACAGAGGTCTCAGGCAACAAGTTCAATCCCTCAGATCTGAGCGATGGATGAGAGTGTGGGAAAGTTTATTTTTGAGGGGCATGTGTTGTATGAAAGTCTTGTGAGTCAGGTTCTTGTGTTGTCCGAGTTGGCTGACGACACGTCTGTAGAATATTTCCTGTCATAAATAAAAAATTAATTTATGTGAATTTTGAAAATTTTGCATCATTTCATTTTCTCGAATTTCATGTTGATTTGATGTGAATTTTTAGAGATCGAGGAATGGATTTGAGACATTTAGAATTCACTGGATATCGTATATATAGGGTTAAATGGAAATGGGTTTATGCTTCTCAGATTTTCCTTTGTCTTCCCATCAATCGTTTCTTGTCTCTCCTTTGGTTGGTTTTCTTATAGTGTTTCTATGGCTTCCAAATATTCTCCACAAATATCTAGTTTGGTGCCAGTGACCGAAAGGTCTACCCCTTACATCGTTTAATGCGGAGCTCTTGGAAGATACTTTTGTGTACGACACATGTGTAGTGCTTGAGCTGGTGAAGTCGGAGGCAAGGGTGACTGATCATTTTTGGGATGATCTGATCTTTCACCAGGATTAGTTTCAGTGGAGACTTCGATTGCCATTATGTTAGGAGATTTGATCGATTCTTAATTATTACACTCATCTCCTCACAGATAAAGCCAAACTCAATCGCTATAGTGATGAATTTCGTCATTTACTTGCGACGGATTAAGATCCCGTGGTCTAAGAAGTTGTTCTCTTACATGTTTTCTTTGAGCCAGACAACTACGTCGTATTCGATTCAGCTCGGAAATTCCATTTGATCGATCTGGAAAATAAAATCAAGGATTAAAAGTTCCAGTTCATCTGGGTGTCTGCGAGGACTGGCGAGTCACCACAAGGCCGATCGGAAAACCATACAAGAAGAAGGGAGTCCCACAGCGGGTCTTGAGGCTTGCTACGACTATCACGAGTATACATATGCTAGTCATTCAATGCACTGAACACATGACAGTGAATCGGGTTCTAAACCCCACCTTGTTCAGTGCAATGACTTTTGCACTATGAGTCGCTACCGATGAGGCGAAGGAGAAGAGGCTGATTAAAAAGATTGTGTGGTTGTCATGGAAGGAGCCTAGGAACAGGAAGGGCACCTCTTCTACCACCAAGAGGGAAGGGGAAGAAGAATAAGACGATCAAACAGACAGAACGATCCCGGGTTTGGAATTAATTCATTTTTTTTCTGAAACCACTTTAGTCATTCAAAATACTATCACCGTTGAAATGATTTTGATCGAGCGAAAGCCATCTTTGATGAACTTAAGAAATTCGAGGTATGACCACTAAGAGCCGATGCCTAGCATCATTGGATCAGATGTCGAGGGATCCTCCCAGTGGTCGTTGATCCAGGGAGCTCCCCTACCGTCTTCCCTGGGATTTATTCCTTTTGCTGAAAGAGGGGAAGCCAACCAATTGACAATTTTTGAACCTACTAAAAGGAATTTTATTAGTAGTAGCTTTAGTGACAGTTGTAAGTATGGGTGATGAAATTATTAAAAGTTGTGAATATTTTAGATATTTTGGGTCTGTTGTTCAAAATGATGATAGATGACAATGTTATTAGTAGAGTTCAAGTTCGTTGGTTGAAGCGGATGAATGCATCAGGCCTATTGTGTGCTAGAAAAGTGCCGCTTAAACTTGAAGGAAAATTTTATAAGATGGTGATGAAATATGCAATGCTTTATGACGCAGAATGTTGTCCTTTAAAAGAGAAGCATAAAACAAAGTTAAGTGTTGCTGAGATGAGAATGCTTAGGTGGATAAGTGGCATGACACTTAAAAGACACAATGCGAAATGAATATCTCCGTGATAGGGTTGATTTAGCTCAAGTGGCAGACAAGAGTAGAGAGTCATCTTAGATGGTTTGGTCATATTAAACGTTGATCATCTGATGATCCAGTTAGGAGATTAAATGTTTTAGATTCAACTTATGTTAAGAAAGGCACTGGTAGACCTAAAATGACTTGGGCCTGTTGTATAAAAAATTATCTTAATCAATTAGTGTTAAATTAAAATGTTGCTCAATCGGACACAATGGAGAAAAAGGATCCATGTAGCCAACTCTACTTAGTGGGATAAATGTTTGTTGATGTTATATTAGTTTCTTTCTCTATTGTTAGGGTTTCCCACTTCTAACCTTATTCCCTTTTTCGGATTCTAATTTTTTAATTACCATATCTTGGTTTTTTTAATTTCTTTCAAATGAATTAATTCTGATTAATTATGAAAACCAGACAAGGGAGAACCTAAAGAATTTCAAGCATCTTATTGCTTGAACGGGAAAATATATTTTAATTGGTTCAAATTCGTGAAGGCCTTTCTAAAAGGAAAGAGAAGGATCTAAGACTTTATGGATTCATTTTTGGAGCCACAACACCAAAGTTAATATTTTAAGCAATTTATTCTATTATCATGATAGAGAAATATGCCAAAATAGTCCTCTGACTATTTACTTGGAGCCATTTTAGTCCCAGAGTCTATAGAAGTGCAAAATTAGTCCCAAGTCTCTTTAATATTGTCATAAAGAGGCCATAAGGAGGACTATTTTAGCTTCCTTTAAAAGAGTTTGGAGAGTGAATTGACAATTTTATAGAATCTGGGACTAAATTGACTCCTGACAAAAAGTCAAGGGATCATTTTGACAATTTTTGAACCATGATATATTTGTGGAACACAATTTTACTTTAGATCAGTGGGCCATTTATGTTTCTTTCTGCTGTAAAGGTGATTTGAGTCGCAATGAAGCAAACTTACTTAAAGGTGAAAATGCTGCACTCTTCCACGATATTAAGATAAAGGTTACCACCATCAAACAAGACAACTTCCCTATTATTGAATAATTTAATGCCATGAAGGTTCATTGGTTGGAGTTGGATTATTACTAAGATATGAAAATTTCATGATATGAGAATGAGATGATCCTCAAAATATTTGTGGAGGGAGAATTTTTGAGTTCCATCATGACTCAACATTGAATTTGACTGAACTCAAATTCAATTCTTAAATATAAAATTATTTTTCTTTAAATGAAGTATTCTCTCTAGTTGAGCTGAAAAAGAAAGAAGAATGATGATGACGAATGATTTCACATTTGATGTATCTATCATAACAACATCTGCATCTTAATATAATGGACTTTCTGTCGTAGAACATTCTCCAAAAGGATAAAAATCCTCTTTCAACGACAGTCTCTGTTGCAACTATTACAAAAGAAATAAAAAAATAAAAAAGATAATTAAAGACATCCTGAAAGCTCTATGGAAAGTTCCATGGCTATGGAGAAAACAAAGATGAAATTAAAAAATAACATGCTTGCTTAATGGAGTTAGAATGATTCATCTTAGAATAAATTGATAAACTATAAATTTTTTTCAATTTTTTGGAAAAGCCATCCAAATTTTACTGTCTTTCTCATAATGGTACCATATCTATTTTTTATATTTTTTATGTCTCAAATAAATCTTCCCTTCCTGGATCCTAGATTTAAGAGCTACTGATTGCATGACAGATTCTCCCAATATATTTCACAATTATAAATCTATCAAAAAAATGGAAAATCCAAGAATTATAGATGCATCTTTAATAACCATTACAGGAAAGGAAAATATCTTTTATTTTTCTCAGCTTAATTTTTAATAATATATTGCTTGTTTCACATATCATCATTCCATGTTATGTTTATTAGGACCTTACTAAGTAGATGATTGGGTAAACTAGTGAAAATGATTTAGTATTTTTCCTTGAGCATTGAGATTTGCTGTCATTTTCCTTGGTTATCATCTAGACAAACTATTATAGATTAAGTACCCAATATCTCCAGAGCTACAGTACTTTTATATTGATTTGTTTTGATATGTTGGGATCTTTTGTAATCTCCAATATCTCTGGAGCTATTGGTTTTGTTATCTTTATTAATGATTGCACTAGAATGTTATGAGTATATTTAATTAATTAAAAATTTGATGTTAGCACTATACTTTATATATTCTTAGTCATGATAAAAAATCAATTCAACTTTAACATCAAATTTTTTTGGATTAATAATAGTTGTGATTATTTTAATCATACATTATCTTCTTTTTATTCAAAAAGGATGTTATCTATGAACAGTCTCCAACAAAATGGAATTATAGAAAGCAATCACCATTTTTGGAGTCATTATGACACTTCTATTTTATAATCACAACGAAATGATATTGATAAAAATTTTTCTAAGGGCTACCTATTTAATTAATTGAACATCTTCCAGAATAATTTATTTCTAAGTCTTTTAAATTACTAAGTAGTGCTATAGCTTATATTTATATCTATAAAAAACAGAGGAGAAACTTTTATCTAAGATCTCTTATGTGTGTAGATATTTTATCATACAAAAGAGATACATATGCTACCATTCACTCACAAAAGATTCCTCACTTAACCTTTTCATTCATATCTATAAAAAACAGAGGAGAAACTTTTATCTAAGATCGCTTATGTGTGTAGATATTTTATCATACAAAAGAGATACATATGCTACCATTCACTCACAAAAGATTCCTCACTTAACCTTTTCATTTAAACTTATCCTCAGGGGAAAATTATCAATTCCAAGTTTAGTTTGATGTTATTTTTCATCTTAAAATTCCTGCAGCCTAAAATTCTATAAATAGAAGTTTTGTATTAGTTTGTGCCCCTTAGGTCTATATAAAAATGAACACGCCTAGTAGATCTCTAAAAAGCTTAGAATTCGGAGTCATTATCAAGTAAATGTTGAACAACTCATGAATGCTCATTTATATTTTATCTCCTAGTAAATTTCATTTCCAAAAATTTCTCTCTCATAAACTTTTCTAACCTAACACTAACCTCCATTTTCATTTCATAAATTATGCGTAAGGCACTTGAAAATATAATATGGAAGGAGGTTGTGACAAAAGAGATGAATGTCATGAGACATTGTTGAATTGCTAAAAGAAAATATATTGTAGAATGCAAATGGATCTTCACGGCCAAATGCAAAGCATATTGGAGCATGAAAAATACAAAATTAGATTGGTGGCAAAAAATGATATACTTAATCGTATGAGATTGATAATCGAGAAATATTTGCTATTGTTGCAAAATAAATTTTTTTGTTGTATCCTCAGATGCCAATTGTGGTTGTCTAACAATAGTAAGATGCAATTTTATTTTTCTTTATGGGGACGGTGCGTTGGGGTTGGGGAAAGTTTCTGCCAGAAGGCTTGGATTCTTGTGAGGGGCATAACAAATTTTGACCGAAAGGGGGCTGTTAACGATATTGAATGGAAGTTCCTACCTTACAATGTTATTTTGCTCCTCTTTTTTCTTATAGAAATTTCTTTTGGCCAAAACAAAAGTAGTCTCCCGAGGTATCTAACTTGGTCTTCAACTTGTCCGAGCCGTGAAGCAATACTTATTCATTCTCATGGCTTTGTTTGATTAATATTTCATTTTGTTCAGCTGCAGACAGTTTTCTTCCTTCGTAATGCTTCATTTGTTTAGTTCAAGGTTGTGTATCCAGTTTCTTTCTTCAGATGGCTGTAATGATTGAGACTATTTATTCATTTATTACATTTCGATTTTCTAATGATTTTAGCCCTCTTAGTGTGATCTTTTATAATTATTTGTCCGACCAACAAATACTAAAATGGCAAATGATGTTGCCTGAACTTTTTTCTTGAATAGCTGCTTCTGAGCAGGACATCATCGCTACAGAAACTCCCAAACAGTTTCATAGTGAAGATAGTGTTAGCAATACGTTAGAAAACAGTAGTAAGCAAGAACCAGATTTGAAGCCTGACCCAGGCCGTTTCCACAAGTTTGGGGTGGAGAAGGAAAACCCTCCAGTGGAAGCAAATTATGTATCTAGAGAGCAGAAAAATGAAGTTGTATCTAATGAGCACAACAGAACTACCAGAGGAGAAACTATATCTGGTCATGGTGGTCCTGGAGCCACAAATAAAGCTCAGAATGTGATTTTCACCATTTTAACACCTCGAAATATCAGTCATTCCGTTATAGCAACCGAGAATATTCGTCTCCTCTTCTCCTTTGTCATGGCCATTTTAGTGATTTTGTCATACAATGGTTTTATGATTGGTGTTAGGCTTGTGAGCAGTATCATCAGCTTCAGACCACTTTTCTTGGTGCTTCTTAATGATGTAGCCATTATTCTTGGGTGGGTGTTCATGAACCAAGGGATCAACCAGAAACCTGAAAATGATACAAGTAAGATTGTGCTTGAGGATGGGGGATGGCCAAATCAGTTGAGCAAAATTTTGGAGGTAGGCCAGGTACTCCATAAAATTCTGGGTGCTGCTTTCATGGATGTCAGTATTTGTGCAATCTTCATGATATGTGGTATGATGGCTTAATATTTTTGCTTCTTTTTTTTAGGCTTTTCATTTTGTTTATCCTATTTTTTTTTATTATTACAAAAACAATATTTTGCCTTTGTGACTACCTTTTTAATTATTTTGTTGTCTGTCAGTTAAATATTTATCATCATATCTGATCCTCTTCTATTATATTTCTGATGGTATGAAATTAGCATATTAAAGGGAGCGATTAATGACATTTGTTTTAGAAGTTTCCTAATATTTATGAATTAAAAAGGTTCTTATACATATGTTGAATCACAAAATATATGGGCCTGGTGCTAGTAAAGTTGGTTTAATTGACAAAGCACCAAATAGTTTATGTTTTGACTATGGTTTAGAAATTCGGACCGGACCACCCGGTTCAACCATGAACCGACTATAGGTCCGGTTCTAGTTGGCATAAAAAACCCCTCCCATATATAATTGCTCAGAAGAAGGTTGAACCGGAGGTTCATCCCTTGAACCGGCGAACTGGCTCCAGTTCAACAATAGCCCACATACAAAGCAGTAGAATAAGGTAGTCAAAATTGAAAATCAGATCGGACATTCAACTGGTAGAATAAGAGGTTCTACCAGTTCAAGGTTCAAAGTTCGGTTGACAGACATTTACATACATATCACCCAATTTATGTATTTTATGATTTATTGGGTCATCCAGGGTTAAACTTCGGTTCAAACTTTGAACCTTGAACCCGTAAATTCTTCCACTGGTTGAATGTTCTGTTTGATTTTCATTACCTTAATTTTGACTTCTTTTTTCTACTGCTTTGTATGTGGGCTATTGTCGATTTCTTAAATGTGATGCTATTGCAAATGAAGCTGTACTTGGATGCTGTTAGGGCTGAAACTATGATCGTTGTTTGCAAAATTTTGCTTGTTGAATGCTTTCTACAGCTTCAGAATATAATCTGTGGTTTGCCTAAATTGTTATCATAACTTTTTATCATAACAATACAATGAACTGTCCATAGACTTAAAGTTTTAATTAAATTTTTTTATGAATCATATTGGGAAATATCACTTTGAGGAATTCATTTAAAACTCAGAATACCAAGACAACGCTGGATCTGCGCAAGTGGGGAGACAACAATTCAAGCCCATTGAGGTGTCACGCCAGACAGAGTCTCTTCTTCTTTTATATCTCAAGTGTTGAACCCCTAGAGAAGTTCAAGCTTTCGGTGTTGGATGCGTACCAAGGTTCGTCGGATCCCAATAACCACATTACCTCGTTCAAATTCGCAATGTGTATGCTGAAATTCTCAGACGCATTTAAGTGCTGCCTATTCTTCACTACCCCGAAGTCTTCAGCCCTAAAGTGGTTCAACTCGCTCTCGACTGGGAGTATCAGTGGCTTTTTGGACTTCTGAAAACACTTCTTGGCATTGTTTGCAAGCTATCGTGTACCAAAGAAGAGTGTCAGGCCTTGTGACAGCTAAAACAAGGACAAAATGAGAGCGTGTGCTCCTACATCCTGCGATTAGGGAAATGCTGGATGTGAGGGACCTCCGAGCCGACACGACACAAGGGCCCTTAAGCAGGTCATGAGGTTCGAGAGGTTTCATTATGAACATAGCTTATACGTAGGGTTTGCTCGAATTACTAAAAATATATGTTAATTATTTTCAATTTTATTTTTATTATTTTCTCCTCTATTCCTTGAGTCCATAGGTATTTTTATTTTATTTTTGTGATTTTTATTTCCAATGTTATGAGTTTTTGAAGTTTATTGAGATTTTTTAGATTTAATTAATTCAGAAAACCTGAATTTTCCACTTAACCCAGTCAGCACCGGTCATCCTCGATGCATGTGAAAGCCCAGTATCTTCCACTGATTGGTTGCACTTTCCACGTAGATGTGCCCTGTCCCGCAGTTTGGTACTTCCCTCCACTGTTTTGTGGTCAAACTTGATCTGCGTCGTTTGTTTCTAATACACAGAAACATAAGACATAGGTTCATCATCCCCATGGGATAGTGAACCGAGAATCGTTCGTGTTCAAACCCAAATATCTAAAAACTTGATCCCGACTGTTAACATGCAATAATATAACAATGTATTTGATTATATTTTTCACTTATCTTTCCTTACTATACAAAAGTATAAAAAAACTTGATCCTAGAGAAAATAAGAATTTAACTTGTTAACTTAATATATATATTGGGATACTACACAAGTATACATATTGTTATCAAGTAATATAAGACTTTTTGATTAAGCCTTGAATATTGAATCCACAGGGATTGTTCACAGTATGCGATAATTAAAGTAACAAACTTTTTACTTTAAAAAGACAGATACTTAAACTATAGTTTTTATCACAGGAATAAAATTTAAACTATTTTTGGTATTTTTAATGCTTGAAAATGAAATAAAAACTTATTAAAGATAGCTTGAGTTTATGTAAAAGAAAAGCACTGAATACGAAATATCTTTCACCTTATCATGAATCAGTAATAAGAATAGAAATTTTGTTGTGGAAGTATTCAAATTGTGTTGTGCCAAATAGAAGTAATATTATTCTTTACTCTTACTAGAGATGTTATAAAGAACATAAACTAATTTAAAGTTTTAATAGTTCTGAAGACCGGTTAGATAGGGAAGATACTAGCTCTCACTCTAGAGTTCTCTCGGTTCCCTCCACATAGGGGCTAACATCTAGTATCAAAACCTAAAAAAATAAACCAAGATGGGGGCTTTAGCCTTTCACTCTAAAGTCCTCTAACTCTACACCCTTCAAAGATTATTTTCCTATTTATTTGCACTCAATCATATGAACTACATTTTCATTCATAAAATCTCATGTGATTCTTTCCAATTGTTGACTGAGACAATATCATCCCGGTTCTTACATGTTCTCAAAGCAAATTTTAACATTAATTGTTGACTAAGACAATACCAGCCCGGTTCTTACATGTTCTCACAACAAATTTTAACATTCAGATGAGTCAGATCAAGAAGTAAATGAAGTGCATGGAATTAAATCATCATAACTTCTTCCAACATTAAAGATTAATATTCTCCACAACTTCCATCCAACACTTCAATTACTTATCATTTTAATGAGAAAGATAAAAAAAACTACTCAGAATCCATGGAGAAAACAAAACCGCACTTTAGTTTAAAAGTATAAATCATTGTCAAACCAACAAGAAGTCTTGATTAAAACCAAAAGTAGTTTCAAACAAAGATAAAAACTTATCTCAAATCCTCTACTAAACGCTTGAAGTTCATTTGAATCTCTTCTCTCTTACAGCACTCTTAACTCTCAAAATAAAACTAAAAATAAAAGGAAAAATAAATTTGTGGTGCCTGAAATTTTCTCCAAATGCTTCTTCAAGAACTTTTCAGAACTCTTCAGGACCCTTCTAAAAGTCTCAAATTCCTTCTTTTATAATTTTCCAAGAGGTGTCTTGATATATCTTCAAAATGTGTCATAATTCGATGTATGTACCAATGAATGTCTCCTTTCACAAGTCCTTTAATTATAGTTTCGTTCTTGGTGGTAATAACCACCCATTTTAGCCAATAGGTGCCTCAAATGTCCCTTCAAAATTCGTCAACATGAATTGACCCATCAAGTAACTGTCACTGGCGCTTGGCTCTTAAGCGCGACCTTCTCTGTTTCACCGGCGCTTAAGCGCCGGTTCGGACGCTTAGGCGCCAAAATATTTTTGCACCATTTTTGCATTTTTGCTCAAAATTTGATTCTTTTTTATTCCTTTTAGCATTTTTCACTTTTTAACTTATACATGAAAGAAAAACACACAAATACATTTCATTAAAGCGCAATATCTTAAAAATAGGTATTAAAATGTGTCTAAAAATACTATATATTTTAGTTGTATCACTCGCTCGATTCTCCACCAAATCGCTCCATATTTTTTCCTACACCTTCATCTGATCGAGTCGAAACTATCTATGTAGTTCAGTGAAGGTGCGTTGTACATATCTTTCACAAAAGGCCAAATTGTGGGCCATTTTCTTAAATTTAAACCCATGCCTTATCCCGAGAGGTAAGGACTCAATTGATCTTGACAGAGACGATTTCCTTGAGATTGTAAAACCCCTTCTTGCTTCAATTTGAACAGAATTTGGCTCTAGCTGTGAGCTAGCCCAAATAGTACCATGGTTCGGTGTTGGAATAGGTTAGAGGCCACAAGAAAGCTTAATTTTGATTCGGAAGGATGTGATAAGCCTTGTGAAGCTTTTAAGAAGGTTTGTTTAGAGCTTGGAGAGGGTTAGTATTGAGCACGAAAAAAGTCCTAGGTTTCAGTGGTGAAATTAGGGTTTGATGGTGGAGGGAATGGCTTGAGGATGGTGGGGATTTATTGCCTTAGTTAGTGGGAAGGTTTTCTATGTTGAGAGCAGAAGGTTTGGGAGGCTGCCTAAGAAGCATGGTGTGTCTTCATACCTCTCGGGTTAAGGCTAATTATAACCATGAGAGCTCATTGGATGAGCTTGGCTATGCATGGAGAAGCTCAGGTTGCTTACTAGAGCAAAGAGAATTTCAATTGGTTTTTTAGGGGAACGATGCTTTTTAATTTTTTGATGACTTAAACATGGAAGGTCCAATGGGTGTGAAGGTATCATGGAGGAGAGCTTGGTTTGATTGGGGAGGCTTTTGGTGGGGTGGGTAAGACCAGGTTTTGTCTGGCTTGTCTTCCTGACCCACATACAGTGTCTCCTGATGGATTCTACCTCTTTGGAGGCTTCTCTGGTTCTGATTACTTAGTTTTATCCTCTCCCATGGTGAAGAGTGTAAGGTTTTTCTTTTAGTGGTTGTCTCATGCTTAAATTAATGTTAATTAATCTTAATTTATGTTGTATTGTCATGCTGGGTTATGGTTAGTCATTGTGGGTCATGGTTGGCCCATGTGAGATGGGCCAAAAAGGTTGGGCCATGAGCTTGGGTTTTGGATTTTACGGCTAATCCTAAGTGAGTTCAGGCTTAGCCCAATAGCCTAAGCCTAATTGGCTTTCATAATTCACCTAATTAAATAATTAGGTGAATTATGGTGGGTTGACCCTATGGTGCCAAGTTGACTTCAAGGTGGTTTGATGTCTTGACCACCTTGAGTGGGGCTTAATTTTGTGGCAATGGGGTCTATTGGTCAAGAATTTACCCAAAATTGGGTTTTATCCCATTTGGTTGGGTCACCCATAATGCCGCCAAGTCTTGGAGTCAAATTGGTGTGTTGGCGTTTCAAGGTGATTTTAGGGTTAATCTGGGGTTGGGAAAGCCTTAGATGAGGCTAGGGATCAATTTAGGTAGACCTCCATCCCATTAAAAATTTTGGTGTCATGGTGGTCCTTAGGTTTCATAGGGAGGTTTCTAATGTTTTAGGTTTCATAAATGACCCAGGGCATATCCTACCTATGATGGATCAGCTTGGGCCTCTCATCAGGACAAAACCCAAACTAACCAAACCAAGGGTTGGGGCTTTGGGCTTGTCCTGATGAGGCCCAAGGGGAACATATTCCTTGTCTGAGGGTTATGTACAGGTAGTGGGTAGACCCTTACACAAGTGAGGTCAACACCAGTTGCAACACTATGATCACCCGGTTGAGCCCGAACATGAAAGATAGCTAGCTAGGACACCAAGATCACCCGACTGAGCTAAGAAAATTTAATTGTTCAGTCACAGTGCCAAGATCGTCTGGCTGTGTTTAAATACAAAGATAACCGACCAAGATAACAAGTTTGGCTAGTTGAATCCCAACTAACTCAAAATTCTTTCACATTCAGATGAGAATCCCCCACCTAACAACGATAAGCTACACAAGGGGTGGAGGATAAATCATCCCAAGGAGCCATATAAGTACTTGTTGACTTCTAGCAAAATAGGCATTTCGTAAAAGCCGATAAGACAAAGTCAAAGCAAACAAAAAAAGTAAAAAGTAAGCAAAAACTATTATCATTTCTTAGAACAAAGAGATGTACACAATTTTTCTTAAGTAGATGGTTTTCACAAATAGTTGACCTGCCAAACAAGCATGGACGGAAGGAACATATTTTTTAAAAAGAAAAATAAGAAAATAAGAACAAAAAAATAACATAAAAAAAGAAGTAAAAAGGAGCCTAGGTGGTTGCGGACCCGTTGTTGCCTCCATCTCCAACTTAGTCCATATGATCTGCCTCGCCACTTTCCTCATATGAATCTGTGAAGAGTGTGGCGAGT
This sequence comes from Phalaenopsis hybrid cultivar, assembly GCA_002079205.1. Lineage (NCBI taxonomy): Eukaryota > Viridiplantae > Streptophyta > Magnoliopsida > Asparagales > Orchidaceae > Phalaenopsis > Phalaenopsis hybrid cultivar. Next base: position 74,076 of record JXCR01141408.1, read on the forward strand.
TGGTCAATGTCAGTCCACTTGGGCTCCATCAGTCCTCTCTTTGCAAAGGGCTTAATAGTCATATCCAACTTGACTTGCATTTGCTCAAATAGTTCCCTGACATAATACTCCTAGTTGACCGTCTCAACCGGACATTCTTTCCTCGAGCTTTATTATTAATTTTTTTTGTCATGGCTGCAACATTTTTTTCAAGCTCCTTATTTCCATAAGCTTCTTCTTACGACAAGTGAGCTCTATCTCAACCCTTCCACCTGGCCACAATTGATTCATAATCCAGTTGGTCGACCCCCTTTCACTTTTGCTCCTCACGGACGTCGGCCTAACTAGAAGCGACAGATCGACCATGCTCGCAAGCTAAACTAGTCCGCAATCTCACCTAGGTCAGCATATTTTTTATATCGCAGCACGGACTAAAGGTCTTTAAACTAGAACACCTTTGCCAAATCATAAGGGTATTTGGCAGCCTCAGACATCTCCCTCAAAGGCACGCTGATATACCATCCTTATTGGTATCCACCATGATGCATCAACCACTAGAACTTCCCTACACATTATTCTCCCCCTCTATCGGGCTGATCCATCTCAGAGGCAATCTTCCTTCCCACGATAGAGGAATAGATGTTAGAAAACTCTTGAGGATTATTTCCTTTTTCTTTTCGGCAAGAAATTCCCTACTCCTAGGCTTCATTCATAGAAGCCTCTTCTCTCAAATCTGATACCACGTCCACTAGGGAATGTTACTGTGTCGTCACCCTTTCATGAGGATCAATGGAAGAGACACCCAACTCCATCATTTTCATGGAATTGCCAGCCGCTGGCATCTCCTCACCAGAACCTGAGTCCTGAGAGCTGGAATATTTGGGTGAAGCCTCTCAACACCTCCCGAAGAATCTCATACATGTTAAAATAAATGGATAATTAAGGGAAATTCAAAAACAAAAGTGGAGATGTAATATGGATAAGGAATCTATTTATCGGCTCAAGGAGCGCCAAATAATTTTTGCGACCGTGAAGAAGAATCTCCCTTCCATGGGGAATCTTTGCCTTTGGCTTACTCTCAACAGTCCTTGCCACCACAGCTTTCTTTATCTACCTCTCCTTGGCGTCTGATTTCTCCCATAACTCCTCTGTCATGCCGCAAAAAGATTCTGGTCATAATGTCCTGTTGACTACCACCGCTCCCAGATATTGGAATACAGACAACTTTTGACCCTCAATCATTTCAGCGTAAGCCCATGCGGACTCCGTGAGGTCCTTCGACTTTGACACATTCTGCAAGATGGGCTGGATGGAAATTCCTCAACCTTTTTTGTTTGAGGAAATCACAAACATCGATCATTATTCCTTAATCTTGCTCTCGACCCCAACCAGCCAGAGTTTCAAGTCAGGTGAGACAATAATGTGTGTGTCCTTATCCACCTTAAAATTGGGAGAAGAGCTCAATGAACCAGGATAGTAGTGTGAACGAGTCGATTCGAGCTCGAGTCACTTTCAACTTAAGCTTCGGCTTAATTAACTTTATGGAGTTCGAGCTCGAGCTCTAGCTTAAGTCTATAAGTTCAAGTCAGCTCACGAGCCAGCTTTTTTAATATAAAAGAGAGATAAATGTATTTGAGCAACTTTATAATAAGATGGCAAGTAGAGTGAAAAATTAAGAGATAAATAATAAAAGATCACCTAATATAAAATGCATAATAATAACTTTTTTAATATTTTTAATACCTCAAGGATGAAGTCTTGAAATTTAATATATTTTTAGTATATTTTATATTAATTTTTTCTTAAGTAGCACGCTTATAAGCTAACGAGTTGAGTTAAGGGATGGCTTGAGCTTGGCTTGTCCGCTCATCGAGCTCTGTTTATGAGCCACTTATCAAGCCGAGCTCAAGTCGACTCATGAGTTGGCTTGACTCACTTACACCCCTCGATTGGGGAAGCTCCAACGACCAGAGAAAGATAACAAATGTGATGATGATCTGTCAGCAAACTTTTGTAAAAAAATGAAAATTTTAATTTCATTTAGTAGATATATAATTTTGATTTTGAAAATAACATTTTAATTTTGGAAAATGAGACTGCAGAGATCTCATATGTTTAATAGTTTAAATAGTTAAACATAATACCACATGTAATACGCCACTCTGAGATATAAGCATATCGCTTGATAGTAGGCTCAGTCATTTAAATTAAGAAATTTGTAACTTTTGTTTGGTTTGTGAAACTTTTTGTGTGACCGACAATTCTCCGATCTAACATGTAAAGATTAGACATGGTTTATTTTACCTGGGTTCTTAGTTCTCTATAGAGGCAAACTCTTATAGTTAATTACATCTTAGGCAATCGAAATCACATTAGAAAATTCTCAATTACGATCAAGGGTATTTTCAAGAATTCAAAGTTTAGTGCCCTTGGTCGCTTATAGGGAAATTCAAGTGGGGAAAGGACCAAATAAAAATAGTTATTCTTAGAGTTAAAGGAGTGAGAGGTAGAGGATGTCACAGGTCTTGAGGTGGACCTCAAAGATTTCCCAAACTTTGCTACTATTTGGTTGTACATCTTGGAAGTGAAGTTATTTAATGTTTACTCCTACCATTCATTTAAAATTTAGGGCTTACATTTGCATGACACAGTCATCTAAATGACCCACGAAAATAGGAGGGTTTACGTCGTACCGAATGAACAATCTCTGAATCCTAAAAGGTTATGGTTTATATTGAATAACACAATTGTGCAAAGGCCTAAAGATAGTGTGAGGATTCACATCATTTTAGACAAACAATCTTAAAATCATAAGGGTTTATTCTATTAAATACTAAACAAAGTTTAGTTGAAGTAGACCCGCTTCATTGCTCAGTATTGATCGCCATATGAAGTCATCTTTCATCTGTTTGCATCCTTATCGTGCTTCCCAGACAACTGACTTTAAGCTCCTTGATGGTTTTCGGTTTTAAGGTTTATGATTGAATTCGTAATTATAGTTGGGTCTCGAGGCTCGCTGTAGTGTTCCCCCTAAACAGGTGTCCTACAGTTCTCTACCACAGGTGCCTTTACATGTTTATTAAATTATGTAAAAGTAAACATTCTATAAAGTATGATAAAGGAAAGAAAAATGCAGTAAAAACACAAAAATGACAATTCGTGTCTGCTGCCTCCAACTCTTCTACTAAAAGGTTAGCATTGCAAACAAACCATTTGAATAATTAAATAAAATTCGAGGGAACTCAAGCAATTGAATTAAATTAAATAAACTTGTATAGAAGATCAGGGCTGAGTGTAAGATTTTCAAGTTGTTGGGTGGATTCAGAATCATCATTCTCGAAGGACTTCATGACAACTATCAGCAATCTGTGTGTATAAAATCTAACATTGACTACATATTACCAACAAGACAATCAAAGGAGGGCAATTCTTAGCCCCCCTCTAGGTAGCTGACAAGTGGACATTTAGAATGTAACACCCAAAATTTAAAGTTTGTCATGCTTATAAGTAAGGTAAATCTTCACTTAGCTGCAAAATAGTAGTTTCACAATAAATGTATTTATCTTGTCATTGTATTTGTATATTTTATAAATTAGACTGTCCATAATTCAATCACACTATCGAGCCAGGACCACTGGCAGCCTCAGAAGATAGTGGTTATCTCTTATCAAATGTCGATGCATATTAGTGTCAATTATGTACCCTCACAAGGTCCTTAGGTCAGGAGATACAATACTATTCTGTCATTCTAAATTTATCACCAAATGCCTTTCTCATCATCATCCATGCCACCAAAACCTCCAACTTACACTAGCCCAATGATCTATATGTGGCCCAATTTATATATCCTCAGTTGTTCACAAGGGTCTGAATTCCAAATCTAAGACTCATGCCCTTGAGCATTGGGTTTTGTTGTAGGTTAAGTGGTTGTGAGATAATTCTCACTAATGATTTTACGGGGGTCGAATCATATCTTAGTGGATCCTTATGTTTTAAGGATGATTTTTCTCAACAATTTGTAATAAGATCAAATGTCCTACAAATGTCCAATATCTTGCAAAGGTGTTCAGGGAGTGACCCGGAATAACTTAGAGTCTTATGGACAATTTCAAATTCATTTGGCTCTACTGTGTTGTTGAGTCAATCAAACTAATTATGTTAGGAATCTTTCATCTCTTAACTATGCTCAGTGTGGTTTTGATATCTTGATTAGCCCATGAGTAAGGCAAATAATCACTTTTTAATGTTCCATTAATAATTATAAGTAAGCACCCCTATAGGTATTTTTGGTTATTAGGGAATTTTACACTCTTCCTTCCTAATTGAGGCTTGAGCTTGTAGTGTTTTAAGATGTCTATCATCACTTATGTTTTCTTTTCTAATCCTTTTCAAATGATATTGAATCAAACCTAATTCACTATCAAGCTCTTAAAGGCTTATGGGTAAACTTCTAATTTTGAAAAAGTTTCATAAAATGTGGTTGATCCTTATTGAAATATTGAATTATGCTTAACCAATTATCGGGGGTTCCAAATCAGTGCATTAATGATCTCCCAACTCATAACCCTCACTCTTGGATCATACAAATTCATTCTTTTTCACATAGTCAATAATTTAAATAATGACAATGTTATCCTTTAGAAAAAAAATTGTGAGTGAGTTGTGATACACCCAAAATATATAGTGTTTTTATACGCATTTTTATACATATTTTTTGAGATATTGCGCCTTAATGAAAGGTATTTGTGTGTTTTTCTTTCAGGTACAATCAAATGGATAAAAAATATTAAAAGCAGTGAAAAATGGTCAAATTTGGAGACAAAAATGAAGAAAGGTGCAAAAATAAACTAGGGCGCCCAAGCGCCCATGACTGAGGCATAAGCGACAGAGGAGCAGCGCTTAAGCACCAGGAACCTCGCGCTTAAGCACCAAAAGTAGTTATGAGATGAATTATTTAATTTGAACGGATTTTTGAAGAGGTGTTTGAAGCAACCCTTGGTAAAAACGTGGGAAATAGCCCATGAACACGAAAATTCATTCAATTGGCTTTTGAGGTGGCAACTTCTAGAAGATTCATTGAACGAAGTCACCTTTTTGAAGAGACACCAATGCGTCACTTGGATTTTTATAAGAAAAGACTTAGATTTTCCAAGAGAGGAGGTCAGCCACCCATCAAAATTACAGCCATCATCCATCTAAGTCGTCGTCGCCGCCGCCCATCGTCGTCGCCACCACCGACCACTTTTCTTTTTATTTTATTTTGAGTGTTTATTTTGTATTGTGAGTGAAGGAAGAGAATTCAAAGGAACTTCAAGACATTTGGTGGAGAGGAATTGAGATAAGTATTTATCTTTCTGGTTACACTTGGTTTTAATTTAGATATCTTATTTGTGTGCATGATTTCTACTTTTAAACTCATGTGTGGTTGTGTTTTGTCCATGGATTCTGAATTTTTTCTTAAAATGATAAGTGATTAAGTGTTGAAAGGAAGTTGTGTGAACTATTAGGCTTCATTGTTGGAAGAAGTTATGATGATTTGAAATCTTGCACTTCATTTACTTCTTGATTTGGTCAATTAATTGTGAGAACATGTAAGATCCGAGATGATATCATCTCAGTCAACAAATGGTTAAAATCACATTTTGATGGGGTTGAGTGCAAATAAATAGGAAATAAACTTTTCAAGGGTGTAGAATTAGAGGACTTTAGAGTGACAGACTAAAGCCCCCAATTTGATTTATAATTTTAGGTTTTGATATGAGATGTTAGCCCCCAGGTGGAGGGAGAAGAGGGAACTCACTAGTATCTTCCCTGCCTAGCCGGTTTTCAAGACTATTCAAACTATAGATTAACCAATGTTCTTTATAGTATCTCTAGTAAGGGTAAAAAATATTATTGTTCCTCTTTAGCACAACATATTTAGAATACTTTTACAACAGAATTTATCTACTTATTACTGATTCATAATAAGGAAAAATATATTTTATTTATATCACATTCATCTTGCAAGTATTTAGTTAAATTAATTAGTTGCTTACTTTATTTTCATAAACCAAAAAATTACAAAAAAAATTGAATTTGCATTCATATTTTAACATCTTAAGTTTAAGTAAGAATATTTTGCTAAGTAGATTTTTGTCATCTAAAATTTCTAAATTTTCTAGTTTTCTTAAAAGCATATAGTTATTTTTCTTGTGGGTTCGATATTCATAGTTTAATCAAAAAGTTTTATATTGTTTGATAATGATACATATAATTGCGTAGTATCCCATATTTAAAATTGAAATTATATTATTATTTATTTCATAGTGGAAAACTTACCTAGCTTTTTCTTTGGATCAAGTTTTTTGACTTTGTTGCAAATTAAGAATAACTATTAAGGAAGTTAAAGTATACAATCACATACATCACATTTTACATCTATATAAAAAGTCGGGATCAAGTTTTTGGCGCTGTTGCTAGGGAAAATACGAAAACTACGGGGAAGTAAGCAAAATTTGCAAAAATTTTCAAAAAAAGTTTTTATAAAGCAAAATTTCTATTTTTACAAAGTCTTATTTAAACATTAAGATTCATTTTAGGAATATTGTAGTGTCGTTTTTATATAAAGTTCTTGTTTATGTGTTTTTATTTTATTTTATTTTATTTTAATTTATGTTTTTTTATAGTAAGGTATGCATAGTTCAGGTTCCACATGACACGTGTCTTAAGACTCTGAATTAGAAAAAACTATTAGAAAAATTAAAAAAATTAAAAATTACTGAAAAATTCCTAGAAATGGCAAATCAAAATAATCAAAATGTTGAAAAGTTTAGAGCTTTAAGAGATTATGCAAACCCTACGATGGATGAACTTCATTGTAGTATTCAAAAACCCATTGTAGTGGCTAATTCATTTGAGTTTAAACATGCAATTAACCAAATGGTATTAAATAATCAGTTTGGGAAACACCAACTGAAGATCCAAATTTACATCTTGCCAATTTTCTAGAATTGTGTGTTATATTTAAATATGATGGTGTATCAGATGATGCTATAAGACTTAAATTATTTTCTTTCTCACTGAGGGATAAAGCTAAGATATGGTTACATTCGTTATCACCTGGATCTATCAGAACTTGGAGTAATTTAGAGCAGAAATTCATTGCTAAATATTTTTCATCATAAAAAACTGCGAAGCTTAGATATGATATTACATCTTTTTGTCAGTTTGAAGGAGAATCTATTTATGAAGCTTAGGAACGATTTAAGGAACTCTTAAGAAAGTGTCCACACCATGCTATATCAGATTGGTTAATAATTCAAATTTTTTATAATAGATTAGTTGGATCTCTTAGATCTATTATCGATACCGTTGTTGGTGGTTCATTGATGTCAAAACAATTTCATGATGTTATGTTTTAATTGAAGAAATGGCTACAATTAATTTTCAATAGACTTCTGAAAGGGTAAATCTTAAGAAAGTAGCCAATATTCACGAAACTGATGCTTTTGTCATGCTAGCAAATCAAGTTGCAACAATTTTTAGTAAGTTATACCAATTTGGAATGGATTTTTCTCAACCAATTCCAATGATTGAAGAGAATTCATAAGACCAAATGGTAGATTCTCAAGCATCATTAAAGACTTTGAATGTCATAAATAATAAGTCACATATTCAAACTATTATAACCCAGGTTGGAAGAACCATCTCAACTTTAACTGGAACAATACTTCAGGTAGTAATAAGCAGCAATGGGGGAACAATCATGTAAACCCATTTGGAAACTTGAACAACCAAGGGAATAGTAATTACAGACCTACTTATCCTATAGGTTTTAACAGTAATCCACAATTTAAGGAGAATAAGTTGTATATAGAAGAAGTGGTGTTATAAATGGGAAATCAGTTATAAAGTCAAGGAGCTACAATTAGAAGTATTGAGAATCTATTGGGACAAATAACAAATTCATTAAGTAATAGATCCCAAGGAACACTTTCTAGTAATACAGAAATAAATCCAAAAGACCAGAATAAATAACAAGTAAAGGTCGTTCAACTCAGAAGTGGAAGAGAATTAGAAGGTAGAGTTCAAAAAGAGACTGAAGTAGAGAGAGAAGAAATTGAAAAACCAAAAGAGGTCGCTCTAAAAGGTTTAGATAGATATATTTCTCCACTTAAAGTTGATTTGGAAAAACCACCACCACCTCCATTTCCTCAAAGACTTCGACAAAAAAGGTTGGATAAGCAATTTTTAAAATTTATTGAAAATTTTAAGAACCTTATAATTATTATTCCATTTGTTAAAGCTCTAAAACAAATGTCAAGCTATGTGAAGTTTATGAAGGATGTTCTTAACGGGAGAAGGAAGTTTAAAGATAATGAAACTGTTGCACTTAGTGAGCAGTGCAGTGCTATAATTCAGAAAAAACTTCCTAAAAAGATTAAAGATTCTAGTAGCTTTACAATTCCATGTCCAATAGGAGACGAATTTTTTGGAAAAGCTTTATTTGATTTAGGAGCAAGCATGAATCTTATGCCATTATCAATATTTAAAATATTGAGATTAAAAGAAATAACCCCTACTACTATAAATTTGCAGTTAGCAGATCGATCAATAATTGATACACTAAAAATACATGCATATTTTGACCTATATGTTATACTCATTTTTGGTGATATTGTGCTTTAAAGGAAAATATTTTTCATGTTTTATTGCAGGTTGTTGATTTTTAGGACTTGAAGCAAAAACGAAGCAAAAAAGGATGAAACTTGGAGTCAAAATGGAGTTTTTGAAGAAATGTTTTGTGTCGACGACGCCAGACTGGATGTTGACGGCGCCATTTGACAGAGAGCGCAGATTTTAATTACGGGACACTGGTGCCGACGACTCTAAAATGGGCATCGACGGCGCCAATGTCGGTGCAGACCCTATTTCTAGAAGATTCGACGAATTTTGATGATTTTTGAAGAGTTTTTGGATGCACCTATTAGAAAACCGACATTATACTCTATTTAGAGCCGAAATTGATCAGAAAAGACCCCCTTCGCGCCCCTTCGCGCCCTTCAACCGCTTTCCACTCTCTTTCACGTTATTCCACATTCTCTATAGCCATTTAGAATACATTAGTCATTTATTTTCGGTCGGCTTATCCAGTTTAACTGTCAATCCTTGATAATATGTAGGGAGACTTCTAGACGTCCTCAATATGGTTGGAGATGTTGAGGAATAGGAGCTTCTCTTGGGTTGGCTTATTCGTGATGATTGACTCAGATATTCCTTTGTCACGCTTCTGACAGGACAGTTTTGACTCGGATTATTCAATCAACTTTCGTGTCTTGGTCAGCTTTGGCCTTACTCTCTTTGGCTTCGACGACTGCACTCGATCAGATAAGTGTGAGGTTCTTCTATCAGTGGGCCCTCCCTCGGCATACTCTTCTCCTCTGTCCATTAGATGTCCTCATAAATTGAATGTTTCTTGATTACATGTAAATAATAATAAATTATTAAAATAAATAAATTATTAAAATAAATAAAAATTCATAAATTATTATAAAAGTTTTACAAATTGCATTAATAAAATTCTAATGAAGATAATAAAATAAATTAAATTTAACAAAGATACATATACATAATTGTACATAAAAAGTGTCGGCACAAATTTCAAAAAAAATCAGCAATCAAGAGAAGAGATGACATTGCGAGTTAAGACCCACGACAGTCAGTTCGAGAGTCTGCATTTATCCGCCCGGCACTTACTAGTGGGGAGAAATCTGATCCCATGTAGGACGAAAGTCAACAACCCTCACAAAAGGTAACTCGATGGATCTCACAAGGACAAGCTGACAGGACCCTAATCTAGGCCATGCAGACGATAGAAGTCGCTTGAATCTTAGATGGATGATATGCACCTTCAAGTCAACCTTCGTCCATGACCACCTAGATCACAAACCGACCAAACATCTTTTCAAGCTCTCAGCCCTATAATTATGTAACACCTAAAATATTTCCTACCGTACCTATTTCATTAGGGGTATAGATATAATCTTACAGTTCTTTTTTCTATAAATAGGGGCTCATTTCATGAATAAAGGTTATGTGATTTTATTGTTCAATACCATGCTCTCTCTCTGAGCTCTTTTCTTCCATTTCGTGCTCTATTCCTTAGTTGTCTTCCAAGAATATTTGGATCAATAATAGAAATATTAAAACATTATATAAATTATATATATATATATATATATATATATATATATATATATATATATATATATATATATATATATATATATATATAT
>JXCR01141408.1:84934-105210 GCA_002079205.1 Phalaenopsis hybrid cultivar
TATATATATATATATATATATATATATATATATATATATATATAATGACTATTATTTTTAAATATTCTAATTAACTATAAGGCTACAAAGAATTATAATAAATTAAATATATAAATTAAAAATAGCATAAAAAATATTAAATATTATTTAAATGAGTATTTTAATATAAATAATAATTTTTAAATCTTGTCCTATCATTAACATCTAACACTTGTGTGATTAGAGTTGTCAAATGGTTGATTGTTCGTAAACAGCTCATGTTAAGCTCAATAAACAAACGAGCCAAACACAGAAATCTTTTTAGCTAGATATATAAATAATCCGAACACGAACAATGATATTTTTTAACAAGTTGAATCTAGGCTCGACAAGCTCGGCTCATTTTCACCCGTAATTAGGGTTGTCACAACGGCTCTTTGTTTGCGAACAACTCATATTCGACTCGCTAAGCAAACAAATTTTTTGTGTTCGAAATATAAATGAGCCGAACATGAACAGTGATAATTTTTAACGAGTCGAACACAAGTTGAGCTCAGGCTCTCTAGTGTTAGGCTCGTTTACTCCCAGCAACAACCACCTATTGTCGCCGCTCTATATCACTACAATGTCCATTCTCGCAAATTTATCTTATAAAAATGTATTTCTTAAAATAATATGTCGATTTTTAAAAATTCCTCCAGATCTCACCTATCATTTAAAAAAGATGTCTGATCTCATCTACTAACACTCAAATGAAAATTCGATTCGAGTTTCAAGAAGCAATAGAATACCATTAACCTACACAAGAGCTATAGAATATGAAGTATTAACATTTCACTTTTCCCATGAAATGCATTTTTTTGTCTTTGATTTCTTAGTGGAAATAAATAAGCTGTTATTGATTTATTTGTGTCCAATAATAAAGCAGAGGTGGATAAAATGTGTCATTAATGAATAAGATTTGTAATGTTTGAGGGATTTTTTATGAATAAAACTCCAATTGTAATCTCTGAAATCTAGAACACTGCTACCATTGTCATGGTGGAGCTTTTTAAGACTTTGATCTTCAATAATTGCAATACATGCACCTCTTATCATTAGTAAGTTCAAACTGATGGACAACTTCTGAAAAACGAATTTATCCATTCATATAAAAATAAAAATCATTCCTATAAACCATAAAATAAGCCATAAATGAGGAATACAAATCCACATTAATGCAAAAAGAAACATACAGTAGGTAGACATGTCTCTAACATGAAGTACGACGAGCTTATATAATGCACAAGAAAATGAAAAGAAACACAGGAAAGAATGAACATCAAAAATTGAAAAANGTCCACATTAATACATTATTATAAAAAACGAGCACTAAGGAAAAAAAAAATTATGAAAATGAACAAAAAAAAAACGTCCATTAATGCAAAAAGAAACATACAGTAGGTTGACATGTCTCTAACATGAAGCACGACGAGCTTATATAATGCACAAGAAAATGAAAAGAAACACAGGAAAGAATGAACATCAAAAATTAAAAAAACTGTCTTGCCAAAAAAAAAAAAGAAATAAAAAATGGAATGGTATCTAATTGCCTTGGTATATACAATTGGTTGGATTTGGGGTCATTATGGCTGCAACCGAAAGGGTCGTACACTTCAGTTTGCCAGCAGATTATGGTATTGACATTAGAGAGCCTTTAATCTCTCATGTAGCCACTGCAGGCTCGTTTAAATCTGGCAAACAAAATTGAGGCTTTGCCGCTTCATCTGCAGCTCTGGAATGCTGCGGGCTGGACTGCAAGGAGAAAAAATAAATTGAGGAACGGTTGGAGATTTCGTTGGGATGAAAGAGAGAGAACAGAATTTAAGTAGACATCATCCGCTGGGCTTGTATGTTTAGGCGAAAGAGTGCCCTTCAGGACTCGTAACGTAATTTGTGTTTGGAGTCTAATGATGGGGCGCCACGTATCAAGTAGGCCCCACCGCAATATACTGACATTGCTCGTGTTAAAAAGCTTAACACATGACGCCCCACCATTGGACTCCAAATACATTCGGAGTCCTGATATAATATTTTCTCCCTCAATTGATGGACAAGTACACTGAATCTAAAAATTAAAGGCGAAAAGGAACAAGCGCCACAAAAGAAAACACTAAAATTTATATCATTCGGGTTAAATAAGCCTTCGTCCACAACTATACACAAGTAAATAATCTATTAGACTTTAAATGAGATATAAGAAGAATTATACTTCATATAAATCTAGAAACGTGACAAAGAATTCGCTTAGTCTTCTAATTGAGAGAAAATGTAATCACTTGTACAAAAATAAGGCTATACGCAGAGAAGATATATTTTCTCAAAATATGCCCTTCACTTCTCAATTGCAGGACTCCAAATAATAACTATTACTTACGATAGCCAAGAGGATTCTTCTCTTAGCAAAATAAAAAATAATACCACTTTTTCATTCTTAATGAAATAAAAGAACACAGCTTGCAAGCCTGGAACTCACAAACGCTCCTCTCTTGATTGCACAAGAGTAAACTATAGAAATCCAACATAACTCACTACACTACTTGCTATGTCCCGCGCTTGTTACACGCATTGTCGAGAGATACCTTCCTCAAATAAAAGTCAATGACTTAAATCCAGATTGGAAGAAAAACCATTCCTTGGTGCTTCCATTCCACGCGCTCTATCTGGAGTCATTCTTCTAGGTGTTGGATTGCCAGTCCTGAGCACCTAGTTTTTGGTGTCTTCATTTCTAAACTTGGAAACGAACATATCGTTATGCAATTGAATGGGCACAGAACGTCCAATCGCTCTATCTAGAGAAGAATCCATCGCTGGGCTAAAGCATTCGCTTGGGTGCTGAGCCCAATGGCACATGGCTGCCCTTTGCCAGGCACAAGGGCGCCCCCCTTGGGTGTTGGATTCTACTGCAGGGCACCTCCCCAAGCTCAATTAGGCTCCGCACACACAGCACTACCTTTTAAAACCTCCTACTTGATAGAAACTCTATTTTGTATGACTTCCAAAATCATTAGGAATAGTTTTCATAATTGCTCCCACTTTTCTAATACTTAATGTCATATATTTAATATCATTTTTATTTCTACGAGCTACCACGATAGTTAATGAATCCAATGCAGTAATAGTGACAATGTATTCTGCAACATAGAGTCATTATAATCTCTAATTCCCACACGAACACATACAATAAGTTGTCTAATATGTGAAAATATATCTAAATTATAACAATAAAATAACATCACTAATTCCATAGCTATTAAAATAATTGAATTATAAAAAATACAATCATCTCAGTTGTATTTCAATCAATAAAAGAGCATCACCAAATAACAATACTAGCATCAAATGACATGATTTTTATGGTGGCATATATATCTTGCTTTCCTTTTTGAAAATAATAAAAAAAGTACATTAATGTATTTTTCATTATAATAAAAGAAAATAATCTTTTTGTATATATTTTAAGATTTGCCCATTTCATGATTAGAAGAGAATATCCGTTCGCAAAATCTCCTTTTAAATTGCAACAACCTTTCAGTTGGTTTATCAATTATTTCAAGCTTAGAAATCATGTCCATAACAATACTTACATCAAATGACTTGTAATTTTTATGGTGGCATATAATTTATGCTTTCCTTTCTCAAAATAAAAAAATTATATTTATGTATTTTCTCATTATAATAAAAGAAAATAATCTTTTTGAATATATTTTAAGAATTACTCATATCATGATTTGATGAGAACTTTCGTTCACAAGGTCTCTCTCTAAATTACATCAAACTTTCACTTGATTTATCATTTATTTCAAGATTAGAATTCATTCCATTTGAAAAAGATAAATTATTAACTTCCATTAAACCTACTATATCTTTACCAAATAACATGATCTCTCAAGACTGCTTAAATGAGGAAAGGAAAGGAACATATAGCACAAAAATTGATCTTCATTATTACATATTTAACCCATTCAAATGACACCTCTGTCTACTCTCTTACTCTTCATCTACTCTATTAGTTCCTTCTTATTATGGAATGCTTCAACACAATCCAATTATCTTTTTATATAGTGCCTAAATATGATAGGTAATAAGTACGAATTTAATACAGCTTTAGTTTGGCAGCCATCAGATAAGAAACAAGTGTAACAGACTTAATCATAAGTTATTTAGCCATTATCTTTGAAATTTAAGTGTAAATAAATATTAATTTGGTATTCACCAATATTGAAACATAAAAACAAAAATTTATTAAAATACTGAAAATTAAAAACTAAATCTTATCCAAGGAATTTAATAAAAATTTAACACTTCGCACATAACCTCCTCCATGTCTCATATATTGCCACACTACAATAAATTCCTCTCATTAACAAAATAAAAGGAATATAAAGGGAGTTATAATGCGAGCATGTAACATCACACCCTTCTTTTAAGACTTAGCATAAATCGATTCATATTGGCCAATTTTATCATGGTCCAAGTTGGTTTAAGCACATTCCTACTCGACTTACCTCCAACACATTGACATCACCTTCCTCATCATCTTTAGAAGTACAACAAACATAAGAGTATTATCATGATGAATTAACCTTGGAGGACTGAATCTAAGACTTTTAATAACTATGATAGCTGACGAAGGGTGTGATCAACACCCCTAAGTGATTGAAGAAAATTTATGTGGGGTGTTGGCTAAAGAAGAGGTTGGTGTTGTGAAAAAACGACGGCAATAAAACAAAAAATGAAACGAGTAAAATTGCAAGCAGAAAAACACCAGAGCGACACACAGATTTACTTGGTTCGACAAATTTGCCTACGTCCACGGAGCTGCAGAGAATTTTATCTCTTCGAAGAATTACAACGTCAAGCGCCTCGACGTTTACAAAAAAATCTGTATTTTCTTCTCTCCCTTCCTCTCTCTCTCTCTTCCTCTCTTTCTCTTAGCTCTCAAGAAGACTTGGCTTGGTGTTGCTTAGCTTGGCTTTACTTGGCTTGGCTTGGTTTATGACAAGCCACAAGAGGCTATTTATAGAAACTAGAAGAGTGGTAGGTGGGACGTAGGTGAGCGGTAGGTGAGATGTGGTAAATGAAAGGTAGGTGAAATGTGGTAGGTGAAAGGTAGGTGAGAAGGTAGGTGAGATTCTTAATTAAGAAGCTAATTAAATTGTAGTGGACCGAGTCTCCACATTACCCAACAATCCTCCCACTTCGAGACTGGGACACTGACTGCATCACCTACTGGCTGCATCATCTACTAGCTGTACCAACATTTTCCTCAAAGATAATATCCTCCACCTCTGCAACTCAAAGCCCCTGTCTTCATGCCAGAAGACCAGCTAAAGTCGAGCACAACTTCAGCTTCTCACGAGTAAAACCCTCAGTTGACATATCACCGTCAACGTAACCTTGTACTACCAAGCTCTTTCTTGGGTTACTCCTGTATCTTCTTATAACTCCCACTGCATGAGCAATATCCTGCCCCTGCTGAAAGCCCTTTTCAACAAGTCCAGCCTTGTACCCTTACTGCCACTAAACACAGTATTCACCTGATACACTCACTTGTTGTGCAATGCCTTATTCTTTAGTGAAAGTTCTACCAGCTCCCAAGTCTGATTCCCTGGCAGGGACTCCATCTCCTCCTTCTTGGTCATCTCTCGTTTGAATTCTCATATAGCAAGATTTCTTCATAACTTTATGGTTCTCCACCATTTGTCTGTACAAAGTCTGGTTTTCCTGCTTTTTGCGCTCTACCACTTTTCAGAAAATTGACATTTTTCAGCTTCCCCATAATGCACCTCTAATTCATGTGTCATCGCTTGAGTAAACCTGTAGTCATATAGAATGTGTCAGTTTTCTTACCCCGAGTCAGTAATAATGTTCCTTTGGTAACCTTCCAGGTGCTATCTGAGAACACTACCGAATGATCAATATTATTGAGCTGCCCAACAGAGATGTGATTTTTCTTCAACTCGGGAATGTGTTTAACCATTTGCAAAGTCCATTTATTCTTGCTAGGGAGTGCAATATCAATGTCTCTCATCCCCACCACGTCCAGAGCTTTTCCATCAGCTAGATATATCTTCCCAAAATTACCTACAACATAATTTCGCATTAACTCCCGATGAGAGGATGTATGGAAGGAAGCCCTTGAATCCATTATCCAGTAATCGACAGAACTGTGAACTGCCAGAAATAGTGCATCTTGTATTTATTTAGTTACAACATTAACGTCATCGTTCTCCTTCTTCTTAGGATTTCTGCAGTTCTTTTTTATGTGGCCAGCCTTGCCACAATTCCAGCAAGTTATCTGCTGACCAGACTTTGATTTTGATCTTCCTCTGTTTGAGTTCCTGTCATGTGATCTCCCTCTGGAATTAACATTCAGGGCCGAACTTGAACACGATGCCTCGTCGAATCCTTCCTGCACACCTCCTCAATCAAAATTAAATCACGAATATCATCATATTTCAGTTTGAAATTACCTGCAGAACTACTAAATGTCATCCTCATGGCTTCTCAATTATTTGACAATGAAGCCAACAATATCAACGCATATATCCCATCATCAAAATCAATTTCAACAGACGATGACTGATTTGTGATAGTGTTGAAATCATTTAGGTGTTAAGCAACATACACACCTTCCGTCATTTTCAAGTTGAATAACTTTTTCATCAGAAGCCCCTTGTTATTCGCCGATGACTTTTCATACATACTTAATAAAACCGTCATGAGATCTGCAGTAGTCCTCTCTTTGATGACGTTGTGGGCAACCGATCTCGACAGAGTTAATCGTATAACCCCCATAACCTGTCAATCAAACATATTCTATTCCGCCTCATCACTCTTTTCTGGTCGTTTTCCCAGTATCGAAAGATGAAATTTCTTCTCATAGAGGTAGTATTCTATCTGCATCCTCTAGTAAGCAAAATCTGTGTCATTGAACTTCTCGATCCCCAATGTCATCACTTTGTCTCCGCCCATCGTTCTTCCTTAGATTTGAACCCAAACTCTGATACCAGTTGTGAAAAACGACGACAATAAAGCAAAAAATAAAAAAAGTAAAATTGCAGGCAGAAAAACACCAGAGCGACATAGATTTATGTGGTTTGACAAATTTACCTACGTCCATGGAGCTGCAGAGGATTTTATTTCTTCGAGGAATACACAGTCGAGCGCCTCGACGTTTACAAGAAAATCTCTATTTTCTTTTCTCCCTTCCTCCCTCTCTTCCTCTCTTTCTCTTAGCTCTCAAGAGAACTTGACATGGCCTTACTTGACTTGACTTTGTTTGGCTTGACTTGGTTTATGACAAACCATAAAAGGCTATTTATAGAAACTAGGAGAGTAATAGATGGGAAGTAGGTGAGTGGAAGGTGGGATGTGGTAGGTGAGTGGTATGTGAGATTCTTAATTAGGAAGCTAATTAAATTGTGGTGGACTGAGTCTCCATATTACCCAACAATTGGCCCAAAGCTTAGGTCAAATTAGCCCAAAATCACAGAGATGTGAGGACAATTTTGGATATGAATCCTACTAAAATACTTTAGAGAAAAGTTATTAGATGTGATCTAAATTTTTTATAAGTGATCCAACAAGTTTAGAATCATTAAGTGGAGGCTACACTAAGGCTATATCGAGGTACTTATTATAAGCCTTGTTTTAACCAATCTAAAAATATGTGATTGGGACATGGCTCTAAGAGTCTTTTCTAAGGTTTTGGCGGCAGGAGATTCTTTAAAATGCAAGGGGTGTGTGAAGATCTGAATTTTCTTTATTAGGATATAAAGATTGTGGAAGGTGATGAAAAGAAGAGATATAAATTAGACCAAGGATGTTATGGTATGGGTCTAATACTTGCAAGGGACTAAGAGAATATTTTTTTATTGTGGGAGGTTGGAAAAGCCTTTAGGATGAGACTAGAAAACAAGGGAAAGAGTAGGAATCTTGGAGAAAGAAATTATTTAAATATTATCTTTATTGAATGAAAGGAGGATTTTAATGTTTTTTGAAAAAAAATAGAAATTAAAATCTCTTGTATTATGTGTTGGTTGTTGGTTCCCCACAGTACTATTTTCTTGATGGTACGCACGTATTTCTGTTCTCTCTTATTGAAGTTTGAAATATTAGAAGCCTCTTTCATCACATGGCATTGAAAATTGAAATTAAAAAAAAAATGAAGAAATTTAAACCTATAAATCAAATATGAAAGAGGAGTGAAATCAATACAATTCCCTTCTTCCTTCAAGGAGACCGCCATAATAGCCTCTAAAGGACAAAGCAACATAAAAC
This sequence comes from Phalaenopsis hybrid cultivar, assembly GCA_002079205.1. NCBI lineage: Eukaryota > Viridiplantae > Streptophyta > Magnoliopsida > Asparagales > Orchidaceae > Phalaenopsis > Phalaenopsis hybrid cultivar. Next base: position 93,239 of record JXCR01141408.1, read on the forward strand.
AAAGGGAAGTAACTAAATACAATTCTCCGACATCGAAGAAAAGATTTATAATTTAGAATGCAAATCTCAAGAATATTAAATTTTAACCATGCACAGAATTTCAAATATTTCCTAGAGCGAACTTCTTCAAGTTTTGTGTTGGATGCTTAGCCCCTAATCTTGATCTTGTTGACATGATAATTGATCGTGAACAAATAGTGAGATCATAATAATTTTCTACTTGATGTTCTGCATCACAGAACCATCCAAAGCATGCCATTAGTAATCAATCATTTCCACAGTTCAAATTGTCCTAAACTGGTTCATTAAACTAGCTAAGCTCCTTAATTCGAGCATTTATCAAACCAACAAAATTTTACAATAACCACCTAACCAATCTCCTCCCACTCTGAGGTTTTCAATATTATTTTAGTGTTAATTTAATAGTAAACAACAAGAATCAAGAGAAAACCTACGCGAATTTCCCAACCTTATAAAAGATTAGACTAAATTAATTGGACGTTTAATCGAGCGACAAAAAAATTGTTTCCATGAACAAACCCTAGGGTTGAACACTGATTTCTTTCTCTTTAGCTACTATGTTCAAGATTCTTTTATGCTAGACATGCTAAAAAAATCAATTGACATATAAGAGAGCTATTGAGCAGCAATAATTAGCATTAGCATGCCCTCAATGAACAAGATGCATGGTTGGATTTTTAAAGTTAGTTTGAGATATTCAAACCACAGAAAATTATCATAAACTATCATATTTTCAATAATGCCATTTCATTCATTCCTTTACTATAATCATTTCAAAATTATATTTTCCAATTTTGCAAATCATTTAGCCTATCACACTAATTTTTATCACATACAATTTGAGTATCAACTGCTTCTTGCAATGTAAAATCCTAATCTATGCACTTGAAAAATGAATTCCAACAAGAAAAGAATCCAGTTAAATTTGTGATTACAAATAATATAACGTAAACCATCAACATTCATTAAAAGCAATAAAAAACAAGAGAATTTCTATATCTTCTTCAAGTAATTCATGTTATAACCTTCCTTACCATCACATGGTTGCCATGAATAACAACAAAAAGGCAATAATCACAGCCCCCAGTAAAACAGGAAGACACTGAAGCAAGCAAATAAAAAATATAATCTACTTTTCCCAAAATTACATGAATAACTAATATGGGGGAAATTTTAATTCATAACTATTTAGTGTATACAATTCAGTCCTTGAGTCTTTAAATCTGAACCAAAATAAATTAAAAATGATATTATTTTAAATCATATATATCAGGTATAAATGGACTAAAATTAATATATTTATAATCTGGGACTAAAATAGCCCCATAGAAATAGGGCTGTCAAAAAAGCTCGTTGTTCGCGAATAGCTCGTGTTTGGCTCGTTCGTTAAGTAAACGATCCGAACACAAACAAGTTTTTAAAGCTTGAATTATGAACAATGAACAACTTTTTGTTTGCTTGTGTTCGTCTCGTTTTAGCTCGAAATAAAAAAAAATTATATATTATTTATATAAAAATATATTACACATATTATTTATATAATTATATATTATATATATTTATATCTAAGTTTTAATTGTAATTGTTCTTGTGGTAATGTGGTTATGCACCTTATTTTGCATACATTTGATTCAGCTTCGAATGCAGCACTCTAAATCTATTTTTTCAGTTTAATTTTAACGAGTCAATTTTGAGCCGAACACGAACACGAATATTTAAATCGAGCCGAACACGAATACACTGTTCACGAGCCATTTTCGAACATGAGACGATTTCGAACACGAATAATTTCGAACGAGCCGAACACGAGTCAAGCCTGAGCTCGCTCAAGCTCGGCTCGTTTACAGCCCTACATAGAAATAGTCTAGAGACCATTTTTGATATTTGTCATGTTCTGCTTGGTTTAGAGATAGTAAAAGCGAATAAATGAAAAAAATAAATTTTATCATTTATCACAATGAGGAGAAACTGAGTGTAAAATATTTTTTCTTTTTATCTTTTACTCACCTTTGGTCGGAAATTATCAATAAAAACAACTGCATTTGTTTACATTTTCCGCCTAAATCTAACTATTTAAAAATTGCATTAGAATCAAACAGCCAATTTAAAATTGTGAAATAAAATACATTTGCATCCTCTCCGATTCCTCCGAACCAAATATATTCAGTATTTTTCTGAGTGTGGTTTATGGGGAGGATACAAATCCTAGCTATGCCAAAACTGAGGCCACCTTGAATAGTAGCAACGGTTGTCACTACTGGAGCGCAAGTGCTGAAAAGCTTGTAGGCACTAAAATACCAAATCAAACCTGAAGAGGACTTTTTACCTCCAGTGCCATAAAGACTAGAATCAGAGCCATCATACCCCTATTTATATATATTAGTACATTACCAAATACATTCAATCCAGTAGCACAAAACTGTTGTGTTTACCAAGGAACACAAAGTCTACAATGCAAATTTTGAGCCTTTGATATAAAGTTTTTAGACAAAAATGAAAATAAGTTGATCAGAGAAGACTGATATTTGATACAAGATATTTATATAATAGCTGCAAGTTTACCATTTTGTATTATAAAATGTAGTAAGAAACTCACCTTCTGTTATTTTTAATCTAATAGCATGATAATTTGCCTTGTACAACTAGAATAAAAAATTGGGGCATTTACATACATGCCACCCAATACCTATGTATTACATATCTAACAACTAAACGTTGCTTCTAACATTTATACTTCTAAAAAGTGAAATACACCTTTTTGGGTAAGGTGATTTGTATGTAAAAATTAAAGTTTAGGTGTTAAATATGTAAATACATAAGATCTTCCAAAAGATTGAGGTACACATGACGTAATTTGTTTTCCTAAGAAGAAGACAGAGCGTGAATCTGGCCACTACCAAGAAATGCTGGACGAACCTTTAATAACAAATTGGGACAATAGAAGGCTTGCGAGTTGCGACAACCCTCCATGAAAAACCAAAACTTTGCCCCACAACGATAACTTCCACATAAAAGGCGACACAAGCAGAAGGGTATTAAGCAATGGTAAACTTGATATTTCTTTTTTATTTTCATTTAGTTTATATGAAATTGAAATTAATACATTGAATTTCTAATACAAAAAATCAAATGATGGGTTTTTCAACAAACTTAACTTGTTGAGGCAATAAGCTTGCTCTCCAAGCAAGTGCACCCTGACAGAATAAACGTGCCCCCTTGGAGGAGCAAATGTTCGTGGACCGTGAAGATAAGTGCATGCTTTTGGAAATTATCGGCTTTAATCAATATATTATGAGAATATATTTAAAATTTATTAGATTTCTTCAAAAGGGGTGTAATATAATTTTGCATTTATCATTCATATATCACATTAAATTAAAATAAATTCCCTAAATTTTGAATTCATCAAAATTAAATTTGAGATCCCATAACCAAAATTTACGTTTTTTTCACAAGATGGGTCCCAATTCGGGTGTCCACCGATGCCACCACAATTCCCATATTTTCCAACAAAGAGTGCCGAGATAAACATAACCGGCACGCACACAAGCAGACAAAAAGCCGGTGATTGAAAGGAAAAAAAAACAAAAGGAGCGGATAGGATCGTAAGAATCAATACAAAAGAATTCGGCTCACCTTCTTACACTGTAGTCTCCGGTTTTCCGCAATTAAAGCCTCGAGCTCCTTCCGCTTGGATTCCACTCTCTGTCATTTACCCATAAAAATAAAATATTTATAATAAAATAAATCCATGAACAATCTCGCCCGCACAAAAGAAATATTAAAAATTAAACTTGAACAAATTTAAAAAGCTTAGCACCAACCATTCTGAGCATTGTGTTCTCATCCACCAACAATCTCTCCTGCGCCTGGAGCTCAGTGAACATCTGTTTTAAGCCATTTTAAACAACTCGATTAATGATAATTTTAGAAAAATGACATTTTTAGTGATAATGAGCTTAAGGCCACGACGGTTAAAAACAAGTGCCCACCTTCCTCTTTCCCTGCAGTCNGATTAAGCCATTTTAAACAACTCGATTAATGATAATTTTAGAAAAATGAAATTTTTAGTGATAATGAGCTTAAGGCCACGACGGTTAAAAACAAGTGCCCACCTTCCTCTTTCCCTGCAGTCTGACGGGCTTCGTCGAAGTGATTACCATACCAGCCAACGGCGCCTGTCCGACCGCGCTAACCTGAAACGCCAGCACAAAAAAGTTCAACACGTGTCATTACATAATTGGCCGTTGGCGGCCTACCATATAGGTGAGTCATTCTGTCATATATTGAAGGAAAAAAATTAAGTTGAAGACTATTTTGATCAGATCTATGGATAANAGTCGAAGTGATTACCATACCAGCCAACGGCGCCTGTCCGACCCCGCTAACCTGAAACGCCAGCACAAAAAAATTCAACACGTGTCATTACATAATTGGCCGTTGGCGGCCTACCATATGGGTGAGTCATTCTGTCATATATTGAAGGAAAAAAATTAAGTTGAAGACTATTTTGATCAGATCTATGGATAAGATTTATTTTTTTTATTTAATTCAAATTGAGATAGTATTAAAAAAAATTAATTGAGCATTGCATTTATTTTCACTTTATTTTTACATGGTTTAAATTTATTTAAAAAAAACTGTTTTGATGTATAATTATTAATCAATTAATTAGTTATTCCACTCCCACAAAATGAAAACAAGAAATTTAAGAAAATTTGATGGATTTTGGATTAGGATTAGGATATATGGCCCTGATTTTATTGGAACAATATTTGGCCGGATTTTATTTCCAGGAGCTCGATCGGTCCATTGCAAATCACTGAACAAAGATAATTTAAAGAAAAATGGGAAGCCTTCACGTGAAAATAATGCGGCACGCTTCCAGAAACGAGGGACAGGTAATCCGAAACGCGACACCACTTCCGTTCCGTATCGGCCGGAAACTTCCTCATAACACGTGACAGTCGACGAAACAGCCGATGCTCGGGCGTTGCTCCAATTCACTTTCCTCTCCAGCAGCTTTAAGAGATTATTTAATCAATAGAATTTAAATAAGAAAAAGTCCTTCACGCACTCAAATTTTGATTTATTTTACTCATCAATATTTAAATAAAAAAAATTAGCATATACATATATTTATATGCGTCACAATTATATATTACTGAAAATTAAATAAATAGATGATATTATGAGTGGAAATAATTTCATATCAGTTTCATAAATAGTCCATATTAAATGTTTCACGGGAAATTAGCCATTTTTTTTAATGGTGCGGTCGTTAACTATTCAAGGTATTGTCTTCAAATTTGCTCTACAAGCGGATTTATGCCCAAAGCTAAAATTTGCAGCTTTTACTAAAAGAAAAGGGTCATTTACATATATACCACACAATTCTTCTGTAATTACATATCTAATACCTAAATTTTCACATATATATATATATATATANAGGAGAAAAATAAATTCAGGAACGGTTGGAGATTTCGTTGGGATGAAAGAGAGAGAACAGACTTTAAGTAGAGATCATCCCATGGGCTCGTATGTTTAGGCGAAAGAGTGCCCTTCAGAACTCCTAACGCAATTTTTGTTCGGAGTCCAATGGTGGGGTGCCACGTGTCAAGTTGGCCCCACCGCAATACACTGACATTGCCAGTGTTAAAAAGCTTAACACATGGCGCCCCCCCCATTGAACTCCAAATGCATTCGGAGACGTGATATAATATTTTCTCCCTCAATTGATAGACAAGTACAATGAATCTAAAAATTAACGGCGAAAAGGAACAAGCGCCACAAAAGAAAACGCTAAAATTTATATCATTAGGCTTAGATAAGCCATCGTCCACAACTATACACAAGTAAATAATCTATTAGACTTTAAATGAGATATAAGAAGAATTATACTTCATATAAATTTAGAAACGTGACAAAGAATTCGCTTAGGCTTCTAATTGAGAGAAAATGTAATCACTTGGTACAAAAATAAGGGCTATACGCAGAGAAGATATATTTTCTCAAAATATGCCCTTCACTTCTCAATTGCAGGACTCCAAATAATAACTATTACTTACGATAGCCAAGAGCATTCTTCTCTTAGCAAAATAAAAAATAATACCACTTTTTCATTCTTAATGAAATAAAAGAACNCGTCGTTCGCGAACAGCTCGTGTTCGGTTCGTGTTCGGCTCGTTCGTTAAGAAACGAACACGAGCTTATTTCAAACAAACTAAATTTTAAACGAACCGAACACGAACACAAGCTTTGTTCGTTCGTGTTCGGTTCGTTTACACCCCTAATCTGGAGTCATCCTTCTAGGTGTTGGATTGCCAGTCCTTTGCACTGGTGTCTTCATTTCTAAACCTGGAAACGAACATATCGTTATGCAATTGAATGGGCACAGAATGTCTAATCGCTCTATCTAGAGAAGAATCCATCGCTGGGCTAAAGCATTCGCTTGGGTGCTGAGGCACTCCCAATGGCACATGGCTGCCCTTCGCCAGGCAGAAGGGCGCCCCCCTTGGTTGTTGGATTCTACTGCAGGGCACTTCCCCAAGCTCAATTAGGCTCCGCACACACAGCACTACCTTTTAAGACCTCCTACTTGATAGAAACTCTATTTTGTATGACTTCCAAAATCATTAGGAATAGTTTTCATAATTGCTCCCACTTTTCTAATACTTAATGTCATATATTTAATATCATTTTTATTTCTACGAGCTACCACGATAGTTAATGAATCCAATACAGTAATAGTGACAATGTATGCTGCAACATAGAGTCATTATAATCCCTACTTCCCACACGAACACATACAATAAGTTGTCTAATATGTGAAAATATATCTAAATTATAACAATAAAATAACATCACTAATTCCATAGCTATTAAAATAATTGAATTATAAAAAATACAATCATCTCAGTTGTATTTCAATCAATAAAAGAGCATCACCAAATAACAATACTATCATCAAATGACATGATTTTTATGGTGGCATATATATCTTGCTTTCCTTTTTCAAAATAATAAAAAAAAGTACATTAATGTATTTTTCATTATAATAAAAGAAAATAATTTTTTGTATATATTTTAAGATTTACCCATTTCATGATTAGAAGAGAATATCCGCTCGCAAAATCTCCTTTTAAATTGCAACAACCTTTCAGTTGGTTTATCAATTATTTCAAGCTTAGAAATCATGTCCATAACAATACTTACATCAAATGACTTGTAATTTTTATGGTGGCATATAATTTATGCTTTCCTTTCTCAAAATAAAAAAATTATATTTATGTATTTTCTCATTATAATAAAAGAAAATAATCTTTTTGAATATATTTTAAGAATTACTCATATCATAATTAGAAGAGAACTTTCGTTCACAAGGTCTCCCTCTAAATTACATCAAACTTTCACTTGGTTTATCATTTATTTCAAGATTAGAATTCATTCCATTTGAAAAAGATAAATTATTAACATCCATTAAACCTACTATATCTTTACCAAATAACATGATCTCTCAAGACTGCTTAAATGAGGAAAGGAAAGGAACATATAGCACAAAAATTGATCTTCATTATTATCACATCAATATTCCTTAATCTTAAATGACATATTTAACCCATTCAAATGACACCTCTGTCTACTCTCTTACTCTTCATCTACTCTATTAGTTGCTTCTTATTATGGAATGCTTCAACACAATCCAAATATCTTTTTATATAGTGCTTAAATATGATAGGTAATAAGTACGAATTTAATACAGCTTTAGTTTAGCAGCCATCAGATAAGAAACAAGTGTAACAGACTTAATCATAAGTTATTTAGCCATTATCTTTGAAATTTAAGTGTAAAGAAATATTAATTTGGTATTCACCAATATTGAAACATAAAAACAAAATTTTATTAAAATACTGAAAATTAAAAACTAAATCTTATCCAAGGCAATTAATAAAAATTTAACACTTCGCACATATTCTCCTCCATGTCTCATATATTGCCCACACTACAATAAATTCCTCTCATTAACAAAATAAAAGGAATATAAAGGGAGTTATAATACGAGCATGTAACATCACACCCTTCTTTTAAGACTTAGCATAAATCGATTCATATTGGCCAATTTTATCATGGTCCAAGTTGGTTTAAGCACATTCCTACTCGACTTACCTCCAACACATTGACATCACCTTCCTCATCATCTTTAGAAGTACATCAAACATAAGAGTATTATCATGATGAATTAACCTTGGAGGAGTGAATCTAAGACTTTTAATAACTATGATAGGTGACGAAGGGTGTGATCAACACCCCTAAGTGATTGAAGAAAATTTATGTGGGGTGTTGGCTAAAGAGAAGAGGTTGGTGTTGTGAAAAACGACGGCAATAAAGCAAAAAATGAAACGAATAAAATTACACGCAGAAAAACACCAGAGCGACACACAGATTTACGTGGTTTGACAAACTTACCTCCGTCCACGGAGCTACAAAGGATTTTATCTCTTCGAGGAATTACAACGTCAAACGTCTCAACGTTTACAAGAAAATCTCTATTTTCTTCTCTCCCTTCCTCTCTCTCTCTCTCTCTTCCTCTCTTTCTCTTAGCTCTCAAGAGGACTTGGCTTGGCTTTGCTTGACTCGGCTTTACTTGGCTTGGCTTGATTTATAACAAGTCATAAGAGGCTATTTATAGAAACTAGAAGAGTGATAGGTGTGACGTAGGTGAGCGGTAGGTGAGATGTGATAGGTGAGCGGTAGGTGAGAAGGTAGGTGAGCAGTATCTGAGATTCTTAATTAGGAAGCTAATTAAATTGCGGTGGACCGAGTCTCCACATTACCCAACAATTCTCCCACTTGGATACTGGGACACTGCTGCATCACCTACTGGCTGCAACATCTACTAGTTGTACCGACATTTTCCTTAAACATGATATTCTCCGCCTCTGCAACTCAAAACTCCTGTCTTCATGCCAGAAGATCAGCTAAAGTCGAGCATGACTTCAGCTTCTCACGAGTAACACCCTCAATTGACATATCACCGTCAACGTAGCCTTGTACCACCAAGCTTTTTCCTGGGTTACTCTTGTATCTTCTTATAACTCCCACTGCATGAGCAATATCTTGCCTCTGCTGAAAGCCCTTTTCAACAAATCGAGCCTTGTACCTCTTACTGCCACTAAACACAGTTTTCACCTGGTACACTCACTTGTTGTGCAGTGTCTTCTTCCTTGGTGGAAGTTCTGTCAACTCCCAAGTCTGATTCCCTGGCAGAGAATCTGTCTCCTCCTTCTTGGTCATCTTTCACTTGTTCGAATTCTTATCTTGCAAGATTACTCCATAACTCTATGGTTCTCCACCATTTGTCTGTACAAAGTCCGATTTTCCTGCTTTTGGCGCTCTACCGCTTTTCAGGAAATTGACATTTTTCTGCTTCCCCATAATGCACCTCTGACTCATGTGTCCTCGCCTGAGTAAACCTGTAGTCATATATAATGTGTCAGTTTTCTTACCCCGAGCCAGTAATAATGTTCCTTTAGTAACCTTCCAGGTGCTATCTGAGAACACTACCGAATGAACAATATTATTGAGTTGCCCAACAGAGGTGTGATTTTTCTTCAACTCAGGAACGTGTCTGACCATTTGCAAAGTCCATTTGCTCTTGTTAGGGAGTGCAATATCAACGTCTCTCATCCCCACCACGTCTAGAGCTTTTCCATCAGCCAGATATATCTTCCCAAAGTTACCTGCAACATAATTTCGCATTAACCCTCGACGGGAAGATGTATGAAAGGAAGCTCCTGAATCCAGTATCCAGTTATCCAGTTATCAATAGAACTGTGAACTGTCAGAAATAGTGCATCTTGTATTTCTTCAGTTACAACATTAGCATCATCATTCTCCTTCTTCTTAGGAGTCATACAGTTCTTTTTTATGTGGTCAGCCTTGCCACAATTCCAGCAAGTTGTCTGCTGACCAGACTATGATTTTGATCTTCCTCTGTTTAAGTTCCTGTCATGTGATCTCCCTCTGGAATCAACATTCAGGGCCGAACTTGAACACGATGCCTCGCCGAATCCTTCATGCGCACCTCCTCAGCCAAAATCAAATCATGAATATCATTATATTTCAGTTTAGATTTACCTGTAAAATTACCAACTGTCATCCTCATGACTTCTCAGCTATTTGACAATGAAACCAACAATATCAGCGCACATATCTCATCATTGAAATCAATTTCAACATACGACAACTGATTTGTGATAGTGTTGAAATCATTTAGGTGTTGAGCAACAGACACACCTTCCGTCATTTTCAAGTTGAATAACTTTTTTAACAGATGCATCTTGTTATTCGCCGATGGCTTTTCATGCATACTTGATAAAACCGCCATGAGATCTGCAATAGTCCTCTCCTTGATGACGTTGCGGGCAACCGATCTCGACAGGGTTAATCGTATAACCCCCAGAATCTGTCGATCCAACAGACTCTATTCCGCCTCATCCCTCTTTTTTGGTCGTTTTCCCAGTAACGGAAGATGAAGTTTCTTCTCATAGAGGTAGTCTTCTATCTGCATCCTCCAGTAAGCAAAATCTGTGTCATTGAACTTCTCGATCCCCGATGTCATTTCTTCGTCTCCGTTCATCGTTCTTCCTTAGATTTGAACCCAAACTCTGATACCAGTTGTGAAAAACGACGGCAATAAAATAAAAAATGGAAAGAGTAAAATTGCAGGCAGAAAAACACCAGAGCGACACACAAATTCATGTGGTTTGACAAATTTGCCTATGTCCACGGAGCTGCAGAGGATTTTATTTCTTCGAGGAATACCAGTTGAGCGCCTCGACGTTTACAAGAAAATCTCTATTTTCTTATCTCCCTTCTTCTCTCTCTCTTCCTCTCTTTCTCTTAGCTCTCAAGAGGACTTGGTTTGGACTTGCTTGACTTGACTTTGTTTGACTTGACTTGGTTTATTACAACCCATAAGAGGCTATTTATAGAAACTAAGAGAGTGGTAGGTGGGAGGTAGGTGGGTGGAAGGTGGGATGTGGTAGGTGAGCGGTATGTGAGATTCTTAATTAGGAAGCTAATTAAATTGTGGTGGACCGAGTCTCCACATTACCCAACAGTTGGCCCAAAGCTTAGGTCAAATTAGCCCAAAATCACAAAGATGTGAGGAAAATTTTGGATATGAATCCTACTAAAATACTTTAGAGAAAAGTTATTAGATGTGATCTAAATTTTTTATAAGTGATCCAACAAGTTTAGAATCATTAAGTGGAGGCTACACTAAGGCTATATTGAGGTACTTATTATAAGCCTTGTTTTAACTAATCTAAAAATATGTGATTGGGACATGGCTCTAAAAGTCTTTTCTAAGGTTTTGGCGTCAGGAGATTCTTGAAAATGCAAGGGGTGTGTGAAGATCTGATCTGAATTTTTTTTATTAGGATATAAAGATTGTGGAAGGTGATGAAAAGAAGAGATATAAATTAGACCGAGGATGTGATGGTATGGGTTTAATACTTGCAAGGGACTAAGAGAATATTTTTTATTGTGGGAGGTGGGAAAAGCCTTTAGGATGAGACTAGAAAACAAGGGAAAGAGTAGGAATCTTAGAGAAAGAAATTTATTTAAATATTATCTTTATTGAATGAAAGGAAGATTTTAATGTTTTTTGAAAAAAATAGAAATTAAAATCTCTTGTATTATGTGTTGGTTGTTGGTTCACCACCGTACTGTTTTCTTGGTGGTACCCACGTATTTCTCTTCTCTCTTATTGAAGTTTGAAATATTAGAAGCCTCTTTCATCACATCGCATTGTGAAACTTGAAATTAAAAAAAAATGAAGAAATTTAAACCTATAAATCAAATATGAAAGAGGAGTGAAATCAATACAATTCCCTTCTTCCTTCAAGGAGACCGCCATAATAGCCTCTAAAGGACAAAGCAAC